>PVIH01026588.1:0-18466 GCA_004025045.1 Sigmodon hispidus | reverse complement strand
TTGTAGATTCATTTTCATTGAATTCTAGGAAGACTTTGATTTCTTTCTTAATTTCTTCCTTGACCCAGAGATGGTTCAGCTGATTGATGTTTAGTTTCCATGAGTTAGTAGGCTTTCTTTGGGTTTTGATGTTGTTGAACTCTAACTTTAGGCCCTGATGGTCTGATATGTTACAAGGGATTATTTCCACTTTTTTGTATCTGCTGATATTTGCTTTATGACCAACTATGTGGTCAATTTTGGAGAAAGTACCATGTGGAGCTGAGAAACATGTATAATCCTTTGTCTTTGGGTGGAAGGTTCTGTAGATATCTATGACATCCATTTGCATCATAACCTCATTTAGACTCCTTATTTCTCTGTTGAGGCTCTGTCTGGTTGATCTATCCAGGGTTGAAAGTTGGGTATTGAAGTCTCCCACTATTAGGGTGTAAGAATTGATGTGGGATTCGAGCTTTAGCAGTGTTTCTTTTACATATGTAGGTGCCCCTACATTAGGGGCATAAATATTTAAGATTGAAATCTCCTCTTGACCAATTTTTCCTGTGATGAATAAGTAGTCACTCTCTTGGTCCCTTTTTATTGCTTTTAGCTTAAAGTCTACTTTGTTAGATATTAGGATTGCAACCCCTGCTTGTTTCTAAGGACCATTTGACTGGAAAATCTTTTCCCAACCCTTTATTCTAAGCCTGTGTCTGTCTTTGCAGCTTAGGTGTGTTTCTTGTAGGCAACAGAAAAATGGCTTCTGCTGTTGTATCCATCTTGTTAGTGTGTGATGTTTTATAGGAGAGTTGAGTCCATTAATATTAAGGGAGATTAGTGACCATTGATTCGTATTTCCTGCCATTTTTGGTGGTAACTTGTCTGTATTACCTTTCTCTAGGGTATTCTTCTGTGGACTTATTGATTGTTTGTGATTTCATGGATGTGTCTGGGGTCCTTAGGTTGTAGTTTTCCCTCTAATACTCTCTGTAGTGCTGGATTGGTAGATAGATATTCTTTCAGTCTGACTTTGTCCTGAAATACCTTGTTTACTCCATCTATGGTGACTGATAATTTTGCAGGGTATAGTATTCTAGTTTGGCAGCCATGCTGTTTAGGCGTCTATATAACTTCTGACCAAGCCCTTCTAGCTTTCATCGTTTCCATTGAATAGTCAGGCGTTATTCTGATGGGTCTGCCTTTATATGTGAGTTGGCCCTTTTCTTTTGCAGCTCTTAAATTTTTTTTCTTTGTTCTGTATGTTTTGTGTCTTGATTATAATGTGGCGCGCTGACTTTTTTGGGGGATCATATCTAATTGGTGTTCTGTAAGCTTCTTGTATCTTTATGGGCATTTCCTTCTTCAGGTTATGAAAGTTTTCTTCAATGATTTTATTGAAAACATTATCTGTGCCTTTCAGCTGGTATTCTTCTCCTTCTTCTATTCCTATTACTCTCAAATTAGGTCTTTTCATGGTGTCCCAGATTTCCTGAACATTTTGAGTTATGGCTTTTTTAGTTTTACTATTTTCTTTGACTGATATATTTATTTGAGCTACTGAGTCTTCCACTTCAGAGATTCTATCTTCCATCTCTTGAACTCTGTTTGTTATGCTTGTATCTGTGGTTCCAGCTTTTTTCTTCAGGTTTTCTATTTCCATCTTTGCTTCATTTTGTGCCTTTTTTTTTTTTAAAAAAAAAAAAACTTTATTTATTTATTTGCCTTGGTGTTTGCCTGGAACTGGAACTACAGACAGCTGTCAGCTGCCTTGTGGGTGCTGGGAATCGAACCCAGGTCCTCTGGAAGAGCAGTGGGTGCTCTCAACCGCTGAGCCATCTCTCCAGCCCCCATTTTGTGCCTTTTTTATTGCTTCTATTTCAGCTTTTAGTTCCTGGCATGTTTCTTTCATAGATTTGTTCATCTCTTCCAATTTTTGTTTGTATTTTCTTCTATTTCTTTAAGGTTTTTTTTCATATCTTCTTTTAGAGCTTCGATGATTATCAAAAAGGAATTTTTGGTGTTGCTTCCTTCTGTTTCCTCTTCATTGCTCAGTTCAGGTCTTGTATTTGTAAGATTGCCACTCTCTTCTGGAGTTACCATGTTGTCCTTTGTATTATCATGTAATTTCCTGCGCTGACGTTTGCCCATGGCTTCAGTGGTTCACGATTAGATGGGTCCTGGTCAGTTGTGGCACTTGGGTTTGTGTGTCACCTGTCACCTCTCTGGTCAGGGTTTGATTCTGTCTTTCCTTGACCCCTGCAGTTGTTGGTTCACTCAGTTCGAAGTCGTGGTGGGTAGCCGTGCAAATTCCCTCAGCAGGAGCTGTGGGTGTGGCCAGGGGCAGAGTTCAGCTGCCCCTGCTCCAGAGTGTGCTGGGACTATGCAGAGATCACCCGGTCCCGGGGGCGGAACCGGAAGCAATGGGAGCTCCACTCTCCCTCCCAGGCCAGGATACAGGTGCTGAGGCCTGCCGATCCCTCCTCACCTCTGGTCAGGGTCCGAATCTGCCCCTCAGAGACCCCTGCAGATGGTTCGCTCAGTTTGCTCAGTTCGAGGTGGTAGTGGGGAGCCGTGCAGATTCCCTCAGCAAGAGCTGTTGGTGTGGCCAGGGACAGAGTTCAGCTGTCCCTGCTCCAGAGTGCGCTGGGACTCCGCAGAGAGCACCCGGTCCCCCCAGCAAAACACCTTTAAAGGGGTCTTGTTTCAGTTGAAAACAAGACAGATCCACTGGGAAGCATTTGGAAAACAGATACAGCCAGTTAAGGATTGGGCAAAGAGATGATATCACATATCACTGTCACTTCACTTTGGACTGGATGACTCTGGCCAAGAATAATGAGATAAAGGTATACGCATAAGGACACATGCCTACACTATATGTGCTTGGCTGAGTCAATTTCATTTTGGGCTCAAATAGCAGAAGGAAATGTCACAAATGATTATGATATTAAATTAACCATTTATAGGTCAATTGAAAGGTTTTTACCTCTCTAGCTCACATACACATTTTCACCTTCATTTTTGTACTGGACCCAATTTTGCTTTCCTTCTCATTGTGTTATTCAGGTGTCACTATACACACAAATCCTCCCTTACTATTTGTTTCATAATCCCTTCCTCTCCCACCATTTTGGGTATTAGTACATACCACTTTTTTCTTTAAACCTGTTCTATCCTATTCCCAAATGTGGTCCACAGTACCACAGTACCACATGCACTTATTCATGACAACAGCAAAATGTTGCCCCGTGGTCTGTAGAGGTTTGTGCCTGCAATCCTTGGTGCCATTGTTCAGGTTGTTAATGTATTGTTTTTCCCCAAACATAAGTCTTTCTGTAATCTTACATTTATTTTTTGGGGCTGTATAGTCTCTCAAATTAAAACAATACCTGGACCAAAGCATTCTCCAACTGAATGTACATTCAATACAGTTTGCAGTTCATAGGAGATTCTCTTTTAATATGTCTTTCATGACAGTCATGTATATATTTTGATGTATGGTTGAAATTTTTCAATTAATTTGAAGCAAATATTTCTTCTTGTAATAGGCTGCTTTTTAATGTAACTTGAATTTTTAGGTGATTTTGAAACACAAAATTTCATTATGACATTTCACAAACATGCACTATTTTACTTTGGTCATTTAGTCTCATCAATACCTTCCTTTCCTTTCCTCACTACAGATAGTTCCTCCTTTACTTACATGTTACACAAATATAGATAAATACACAATTCATTCATAATACATAGTTTGTTTATTACAGAAAAATGGTATTTGTCAATCTGAGTTAAACTATTTTGTTTAACTTGATAATATCCCGGCCCATTAATTTCCATGCAAGTGAAATAATTCCATTCTCCTTTGAATAAAACTCTGTTGTGTATATAGAGCACATTTTATTTGTCTAATTATCTTCTGCTGAACATCTAAGCTGATCCTATAGCTTATCTGTTTTGGCTATTGCTCTAATAACCATGGATATGTGTGCCATCTGTGGCATGCCATTATATACATGTAATCTAGCTAGATTTCATAGTAATGGTTCTGTATTTATTTTTGATGGCTTTTAGATGTTCTTAGTTTGCTTTTTAACTTGAAGGGACATCATACTAATATCTATAGTTTGAGTACTGGAAAACTCCCACAAATTAGTAGTTATTTAGGTAATGTGGAAAGGTTATTTACATGTTGTATCTTCTGTCCCAATAAAACTTTCACAGAGTTTTATCTGGCTTCATATTTCCATGGTGAAAAGGAAGCTCAGAGAAAAATGATAGCTGCTCCAGGATAAGTCATAAGAAGACACTGTCCCTAAGATCTGAAGTCAAATCTTCATGAGACACACAATGGCTCACAATACACCTATCAAGCCTCTCCCAAAAAGCAACAAGGAGCCCTAATATTTGACACTGACATTTGATTCATTAGAAATGACACCCTAAACCTTTATTCTTATTTAATAATTTTGTTCATTTTACCTATTACATATCCCTCTGCCTTACCTCCTCTTGCTTTTTCTCAGCCTTCCTCTGGGTCCATCCTCCAACCTCCAAAAGTATATGGCCTCCCCTGGGGAGTCAGCAAAACCTGGTACATTCAGCTGAGACAAGACTAAAATCCTCCCCTCCATAAAGACTGAGAAAGGTGTCCAACCATAAGTAATGGGTTCCAAAAAGTCAGCTTTGCAGCAGGGTTCAATCCTGGTCCTAGTGTGAAGGACCTCACAATCAGACCAAGCTATACAACTGAATCCTGTGTGCAGAGGGTCTTGTACACTCCCATGCAGGCTCCACAGTTGTTATCTAAACTTCATGGGTTCCCACAAACTTGGTTCATTTGTCTCTGTAGGTTTCTCCATCATGGTCTTGACCATCCCTCCTTGCTCATGTAATACCACTTCCTTTCTCTTTGACTGGACTTCCAGAGCTTGGCATGGTACTCGGCTGTGGAGTTCTGCATTTGCTTCCGTCAGTTACTGGATGGAGACTCTAAGATGACAGGTAGGGTATTCACCAATCTTATTACTAAACACCCTAAACCTTTAACACAGAAGAAGGAAAAATATGTTTAACTATTGGAAGGGAACAATGAATTTTAATCTAAAGAAATGACTTGTTATTAGACTCTTGAGAAAGAATCAGGAGACAATAAGCTTCTTCTGCAACACAGAGTAGAAGAGGGTGAACAGAAAAATCTCCTTATAAATGATGTGTGGTCCTGCACTGTTACTAGACACTGAAACTATCAGAAGCAGGTATAAACACAATAAAGCTGCTCATAATTGGAAAATAAAATTTAAAGAACAAGAACATGAATGAAGAAAGATGAAGGAGAAAAATAGCAAGAATGAATGGAGTAATAAGATGATAAAAAGGAAGAAAATACAGTGGGAAAAATGAAGTGGAAGGGGTATGAACGAGGAAAAGAATATTTTTTAAAAAAATCAAACTACTGCGCATTGTTTTTGGAAGCATTTGGGGAACAGTTACCTATTGTCATAAGTCATACTTTAATTCTCAGGATCTGGCTCTCAATAACTTGTTTCCTTTTTGTACAAACAATCATAGGCTTCCTTGGCTCTGTTTCAGATTCTCTCATGTTGTCTGGTACAATGCCACATTGCTCTTATGACTTGCATTTTTATTTCCTTGTGGACACTAAGGTGTCTGCTCAAGAAATAAATACAGGAGCACTGAGGCCTGAACTCCAGAAAGTTCCCTGATCTCCATCTTGACCAAAATCCAACCCACAAAGGCTGCCTCAACATGAAGCTGGTAGTGGTCTTCCTGCTAGCTGCCATTCCCTTTTGCTGCTATGCGAGTGGTGAGTTCTGTGGAAGGGTGGGCTGCTTTTGGACCACACATTGTTTCTGTTTTACAGGAAGAAGTCCTAGAGCCTGAGCCCCAGAACATGTCAACAGTCGTACAATGTGTCTGATGCATTATCCCTAAATCTCAACACTAGTCCACATAATCAAATAGGTACCATTGATGTGGGTTTGAGTTCAGTGCTGGAGCTGTGTCATGTGCCAATAATATGCAGGAGGTCCCATGATTATAACAGTTCTCCTGAAATTCCTGGAAGCTCTTGAATTTGGATATGAGATATGTTACAGGAGATGGGGATATATAAGTGACACTGGACCTAAATGGCTTTCCTAAAAATGTGCTCATGAATGTCTTAAACTGTGGAAGAAGTTACTTTACAAAGTGCAGCATGTTACCTAGGTGTAAACAGCTTGTGGGCCACAAAACATGTATGTGAAAGGTTATTCTGACCTTCACATTGGGCCACTAAATTTCTGCTGGTTGGGAGGACAGTTCACATTCTCCAAGTTCACTTGAAGTAATGACAGAAGTATAGCTTTGCCCCTGAGAATGTAGTCAGTACAAACATGTCACATGTGTCACAGGCTTTCTATAATTTGCATTATTTTGTCTACTTCACTGATCTGAGAGGTTGATGCAAAATGACCAAAAGGTGGGGTTTCCAGTTAAATTGATAGGAAATTCAAGGCTAGCCTTACGCTTAGGGTGAAACTAGTTCATTTGACCCTACTTCCTGACTCTTTCTCTCCAACTGTTTGACCAAATAACATCACTTCAAGTACAAGCATTTATGTTTTATTATTCTTTTTGGTGCACGTGAAAGAGTTAAATGGGATAACGAATAAAATTCTGAATGCAATATTTATTAAGTATGTTAAAATACTTCATGGGGTTCACAAGTGAGCCTTGAGATACATCATGACTGGAAGAAAGAAAGACAACTGTTCACCATGTCTCTTCAGAACAAAGTTTCCCTTTCTTGTGTGTCTTGTTGACAAAGGTTTGATTTCCCTTCTGGCTTGTTAGGGAAGTTGTCAGGACCTAAAGGAATCTTACAGTCTGCATCCATTTCTACATGAGGTACTAGAGCCACTGTCTGAATTGCTTTGTGATGCAGATGCTGGAGTTACCAGAGTAATGTGGGTAACATTCTAGACATAATATTTATAGGATGTTTGAACATATTCCATGATATTTTCAAAGTAGTAATGTGGCAGGCTATGACCAAAGATCCAGAATGCTTACCATGCCCAGAACAACAGCCTGCCATCTCTTCAGTATTCTCGTCAATTAAGGTTGTGTGAGGTTTGACTTTTTTGTGCTGGTGCTGGGATGTCAGGGGCAGAATTTGCACTTTCTAAGTGGAATCTCACAGCATGCATTTTCTGTCCCAGATTCGCCAGTGCACCAGAACCTTTGCTAATCTGTTTATTTACTTGTACTCAAGAGTATGATTGTCATGTTTGGTAACGCTTTGTGAGTTCAACCTCCAGCAATGAATGTCATGTCTTTTCAGGATCTGGCTGCAAAGCAATGGACGATGTTGTTGCAAAGACAATTAATGGGTCTGTGACAACGGATGAATATATTGGAGCGATTAATAAATACGTAACTTTTCCTTATGATGAGGCAGCTGTGAGGCAGTTCAAACAATGTTTTTTCAACCAGTCTGAGGAGACTCAAGCCAATGTGAATGTGATGATGGTAATTATTAATTTTTCTGTTTTATGCATTATATAATTATATATTTGTATTATAGCAACCTATAAACATAAATATATATATAAATATTATTCCATTATTGGGGAAAAACCATATTTCAACTTTATGACTAGCAAAAACTGTCTATGTACTATTGTGGAATGATATAATTTGATCTAGTGGTAACATTTTGTTAAAGGAAGCCATTGAAAGAGGCAGTAGAAGCAGGGGATGTACTCACTCATTAGTGGACTTTAAGCAAAAACATTCTCATTTCATTGAAGATGATGGATGAATAAAGTGATTAAAAACACACACAAAAAAAAACAAAAACAAAAAAAACCTTCTGCTTTGATTCTAGAAGATTTGCTTAGCAGAAATTTGTGGTGGCCATAGTGCATCCATGGGCATTAGCTGTGAGCTACTGTGCTTTCTTCATCTGTAGCTGAGCCTAACCTGGCTTTGAGGAGCTTTAGATCCTATTTTTTATGTTTCATGTATTTTAGAGAAAAAGAGAAGTTTTATTACTATATGGGTTTGTTTTTAGCTATCCTGAATGTATTGCATTTTTATTTAAAGTTTGATATTGACTTTCAAAATAATAATAATAATAATAAAACACACACACAAAAGAAAGATGTAGTTGATATTCTGTCTTACTTTGAAGATGTTAAAATATTAAAAAGACAAACAGAAAAAAAAGAAAATCACCCACAGATCACTGTCTTTTCCATTGCTTTCATGTCACACAAACACAGGTGCATGCCTGAATGTGTGCACATGAAAGAGAGAGAGAAATATATATATTTCTCTGAGTGAGTGACTGAGAGGGGTGGGAGGGGGAAGAGAGTCTGAACAAGGGGATACATAGATAAAAATATGACTTTATTCATAATAAAAAATAATGTGATTAAAAGAATTAAAAAAATAATAATACATGGGGAATAAAAGTGCAACAGAGGGCTTTCTATTGGGTTCTAATAAAATCCTTTTTTAGAACATTGAGGAAATTTTAAAAAGTCACCCTTTTTTCTTAAGCAAGGACTCAGCTGGGCAAGAGTTGAGCAAGTAATACCAGAATGGTTGAAATGAAGGATCATAAGATGCCCTCAGCCACAGACACCCCCAGCTCAGAATGACTGTAAAGTGATTGCTATGGAAACAGCTCAGGGAGTTTGGAAATTAGAGGGGAAGATAATCAAGGAAGAGTCTTTAGATAAAGATTCAGAAACATGTGGATTTTGTTACTGCTGTTTGTTTTATGACTCCTTGTCTCTTTTTTTTCCTTCTTTATTTTGTATTTATCAAAAAAACAGTAAAATGTATTTAAAATGCGGAAAAGTTAACAATAACTATAAAGAGGATAAGAATCATAAGCATGACTTATCAAGGGTGGTAATGCAAATAAGATTGCTACACTATAACTCCTTGTCTCTTAAACATGTACCTAACCAGAATTTTTTCCAGAAACTTTCTGAAATATTTAATAGGAATTGAATAATAATAATAATAATAATAATAATAATAATAATTCAGATTTTTTTTCAGTATTGGGCTGTATAGTCAAAGTTCAAAATTTAAGTCATTTTCTCATTTATTTTCTCAGGAGGCAATATATAACAGTAAAGACTGTCCACAGACATCATAAACTCCCATGAGTACTTCGGCTGAGAGGACTAAAGAGAATGGTCACCAGTCAGCAGCTGATATCACACATTGTTACTTTTCTTTTTAAGTTTATCTTTCTACCTACAAAGTGCAAGACAACTGTTGGAATGTCAAAGACATTTCTTTCTAGTTCATTAAATTAATTTCAAATACCAATACTCTTTTGTGATCATTTAATACTTGGGCCTTAAGAGGCCTACTACACTCCACTCTAGGTCACATGCATAGCTACCTCCCATACACCCTTACAGTGATAGGAAGGAAGGAAAGTATTTTCCCTTGTCATGTATGAGTTGCCTCTCTACTTTCTCAGCACCACCATTTGAGCATCCTTGGAATTGTCCTGCTGGTGGATGTGAGACTGGAATGCATTCTCAGTCCTTCCGCCACCAGGGTTTTTGTCTACAAGAATTAGGACATAAAGTTGTTTACACATGTGCCACTCATTCAATAGAGCTCAGCATGTGAGTAGGTTCATAAAGAAATCATATGATCATCTCATATGAGGAAAAGGGGCATTGACAAACTTTAGAGAGGTTTTTTGTTTGCTTGGATTTTGTTCGGGGGATTTTGTTTATTTTGTTTGTATGATATGTTCCTTTATGGCAAAATGTTCTGATAAAGATAGAAATCAAAGGAAATGACAAACATAGTGAAGGTTTCTTAAGTCAAATTTAATTTAAAAAAGAATTCTGGCAAAGAAAAGTAAACTGTTTCCTCTAATAATAAGGAAGGAGATAAATGTATTTATTCTGTAAGTGCTTTCCACTGGGGTTGCTGTGATGACTGAGTGTAGAAATGTCTCCCATGGGCTTGTGTATTCGAACACTTGGTTCTGAATTTTGAAGGCTATGGAAACTTTAGGACTGTGGTTCTTCACGTTTGTAATGTTGTGATCCTTTAGTACAGCTGCTCATGCTTTGTGATTCCCCAACCACAAATTATTTTTATTCCTACTTTATAATTATAATTTTGCTACTGTTACAAATCATAATGTAAATGTCTGGTGTGCAAAAATATTTCATATGTAATCCCTGTCAACAAAGTCACACCCCATAGGTTGAAAACTGCTATTAAAAGATATAGTATTTCTAGAAGAAAGACATCTCTCAAAGAGGATTTGAGATTTTAAAGCCTGGTCTCATATCATATTTCCCTTCTCTGCTTCATGCATGTGCATGAAAATGTACTCAGTCCCCTTAATGCAGTTGATGGAAGCAGAAGTAAGTAGTGGGTTGACCTCCTAGTATAGCCAGAAATATTCAATTGCAATATATCATATAAAGATTAATATTTATTAAGGGTTTATATAAACACTCACTGATGCAAACAGTACCTAAAGACAATTTTAGGAGAGTAGAAAAATCCCACAACGGATGATTTGATCCTCTCCCAGAGAAAGTAGGAACCAACACAAAGGGGAGTCCAGGTTCCCAGGTCTCGAGTGATTCTGGCCATATCCCATCAGGGTCTGGTTTCTCTGAAGTCACTAACACTTCCTCACTACATCTCCCTCTTTTGTCTAACTAAGAAAGTTCTTAACTAATTTTAAGACTATATACTGTAGGAATCATCATAAGGTAGCATCTGGGGGAGTAAAACCCAATAACATAAGCAAGCCCATGCTATAATAAACAAACAGCAAATATAAGGTATATCTTAAATGTCTGGAATATTAGTAAGACATAACATACAGGGATTACTTCAAGGCTGTTTATCTAGAATAATAATAATCAATACCTGAATGCTCCTTGCTAAGAAACGAGATGTTAGTAACCTTAACTATCTACTCTTCAACATCATCAAAACCTGAGAGGGAAAATATATTACCTGAAGGTTGGAAGCACAAAAGAGTAGCTTCCAAGATTTAGGAGAGGACAGCGGCAGTGAACTACCTGAACAGTCATCCATGGCTCCATGGCTTCTCTGTAAAGTTGGAGCATCCACTTTCTGCCTACAGGCCTAGGATATCTGACAGATCTCTTCAGGAGCAGGATATTTTTGGAGAAACTGTCCAGGCAGGCTTCGGCAGTCTCTATCCTTCATCCTGCTCATCCATATTGGATGGTGTGCATGTTGGCAGAAGTCAGGACAAGGGTAGTTCTTTGCCCATCAGGCCATTGTCCACCAAGGAAGAAAAACTCTTTGTGAGATGTCCTTGATGCCCGAGATCATCTCAGGGAAGGAACAGTGATGCCAGGAGTTGTCATGCCTCTTATAACCAAATTCTGAATAACAAAATATTAGATGCCATATTCTCTAGGTCTATGAAGTGGTTCAAGACACATGTCTACCTGATATATTCTAGCATATACCTGGGAAACCTAAACACACATGACTATTACATGGCAAACCTACGTAACAGTGATCTGCTATTATAATTATCCTAGAGACTGAAGCTTACATTGTAAAAATAGGCAATCTAAAAAGGGATGTACAGTTTCTGAATAATGACTTCAAGTATGATAATCATATGAACCTTAACCAGGGTACATGTATCATGCAAAGTGACAACAGTATTCTAAATATATTTTATTATATAAAATATCTATACAGAAGTATACAAAACTTCTCATATGTTTATTATGACTAATGTAATTATACATTATGACTAGTTTAAATAAACAGAATTAGAGGTTGCATGGTGGAAATGACAATAATATACTCAATATGCATTATTTTGCAAAATATTTTAAGCAGAGATATAAACATGCAAAATTGGTCAATTATACATTCAATTTTATATCAATATACAAGCTACTTTAGACATATAAAACAATTTCAGATTTAATTAGTCTCAGTCAAACACATAAACTGATTTCATATTTGTATTAGTATAGAAGCATTCATATCACTCTAAATTGTGTTTGGTTCATATTTGTCTAATAATTGTATATAGGTAAATACAATAATTTACCTATGTCTATATTATTGTTCTATTGGCAACCCAATTTTAACTTATAATTTCCCTATCAAAATGATAATCATCTATAACTATCAGAGGACAAAACTTATTGGAAGAGGGACAGCATAGTTTTACATAAGGTTGCTTCCTGCTGACTTGGAGGCAATGGCATCTCTGTGGGGTCCTGTTGACATTAAACAGAGTTTAGTTACTAATGGACTGAGTATAAACATTTATAACCATTCTCAAAGAACTAGGTAAGTCTATCTGGAAATCTTGATGAAAATATGACATGAAGCTATCTTGCAACTGTCCTGAATGGTCTATATTTCAAAGGTAATTATTGAGTGGTGTACAGCAGGTTCTTTCTCTGTCTCTAGCTCTCTCTCTCTTTTCTTTTGTCTTTCT
Source organism: Sigmodon hispidus (assembly GCA_004025045.1). Classification (NCBI taxonomy): domain Eukaryota; kingdom Metazoa; phylum Chordata; class Mammalia; order Rodentia; family Cricetidae; genus Sigmodon; species Sigmodon hispidus. The sequence goes on along the minus strand of PVIH01026588.1, from coordinate 5,973 downwards.
TTTTTTGACAGAGTTGTTGTGGTGGTGGGTCCCATTTTCTTTCTGGATGCTTTGGAGAGTGCTGGTAGGAGAAATAGTTGTTTAAAGTGGAAAACCTAAGTAGTATTAATATCAAGTAAAGATTTTAAGTTTTTAGGAGGAAATTGTATGCAGATAAATTTTTTAGGTTAAAAAGGAGGAAATACACATTGAAGTAGGATTAAGGATAAAAGTACAATATAATTGGTCCCTATATATTCTGGCTATCTTCTGTCCCACACCAGGTGGCTTTTCTGATATGTCACAGAAACTCTCAAGTTATCTTTACCAATGTGCTTGGGTTTAGAGAGGGAGAAAAACACTTATTCCAACTCCAAAGCCAGCTTTATTCACAATCAAACCAGAACTACATTTTTTTTATTTTTTAAGACATATAGATGTAAAGCACTGAGTAAAATAAAATTTACCCAATAGCACATATGGTACCCATACTTTTCTTCTCATGTGGAAACAAAAGCAAAACCCCTATCCCATTGAAGCACATATCGCAGCTTACATTCCAAAGTCAGTTGTCCTTGAAGTAGATAGGTTGATTCAACCTAGTTTTTTTTTATTATGTTATGTTTCTCTGCAGCTGACGTTATTTTCTCATCTACATTAAGAAAATTAAAGAGGCTGTCTGCAGAGTCCCAGCGCACTCTGGAGCAAGGGCAGATAAACTCTGCCGGTCTCCATACCCACAGCTCCTACTGAAAGAAGTTGCACGGCTACCCACCGCCACCTCGAACTGAGCTAGTCAACATCTGCAGGGGTCTCTGAAGGACAGACTCAGACCACGCCCAGAGGTGAGGAGGGATCACCAGGCCCAAGCACCTATATCCCAGCCTGGGAGGGAGAGTTGAGCTCCCATAGCTTCCAGTTCCACTCCCGGGACCCGGTGCTGTCTGCAGAGTCCCAGCCCACACTGGAGCAGGGGCAGATAAACTCTGCCAGTCACCATACCCACAGCTCCTGCTGAGGGAAGCTGCACGGCTACTCATCGCCACCTTGAACTGAGCGAGCCAACAACTGCAGGGGTCTCTGAAGGACAGACTCAGACCCTGACCAGAGAGGTGACAGAAGGCACACAAACCCAAGTGCCACAACTGACCAGGAGCCAACTAATTGTGAACCACTGAAGCCATGGGCAAACGTCAGTGCAAAAAATTACATAATAATACAAAGAACACCATGGTAACTCCAGAAGAGAGTGGCGATCTTAGAAATACAAGACCTGAACTGAGCAATGAAGAGGAAACAGAAAGAAGCAACACCAAAAATTCCTTTTTGGATGATCATAGAAGCTCTCAAAGAAGATATGAAAAATACCCTTAAAGAAATAGAAGAAAATAAAAACAAAAAATTGGAAGAGATGAACAAATCTATGAAAGAAACATGCCAGGAACTAAAAGCTGACATAGAAGCTAAATAGAAGCAATAAAAAAGGCACAAAATGAGGCAAAGATGGAAATAGAAAACCTGAAGAAAAAAGCTGGAACCACAGATACAAGCATAATAAACAGAGTTCAAGAGATGGAAGACAGAATCTCTGAAGTGGAAGACTCAGTAGCTCAAATAGATATATCAGTCAAAGAAAATAGTAAAACTAAAAAAGCCATAACTCAAAATGTTCAGGAAATCTGGGACATCATGAAAAGATCTAATTTGAGAATAATAGGAATAGAAGAAGGAGAAGAATACCAGCTCAAAGGCACAGATAATGTTTTCAAGAAAATCATAGAAGAAAACTTTCCTAACATGAAGAAAGAAATGCCTATAAAGATACAAGAAGCTTACAGAACACCAAATAGGTATGATCCAAAAAAAAAAGTCAGCGTGCCACATTATAATCAAGCCACAAAACATACAGAACAAATAAAAATTTTAAGAGCTGCAAAGGAAAAGGGCCAACTCACATATAAAGGCAGACCCATCAGAATAATGCCTGACTATTCAATGGAAATGATGAAAGCTAGAAGGGTTGGACAGAAGTTATACAGACGCTAAGAGAGCATGGCTTCCAAACTAGAATACTATACCCTGCAAACTAATCAATCATCATAGATGGAGTAAACAAGGTATTTCAGGACAAAGTCAGATTGAAAGAATATCTATCTACCAATCCAGCACCACAGAGAGTATTAGAGGGAAAACTCCAACCTAAGGACCTCAGATACACCCACGAAATCATAAACAATCAATGGGTCCACAGAAGAATACCCTAGAGAAAGGAAAGACAAACAAGTTGCCACCAAAAAATGGCAGGAAATATGAATCAATGCTCCCTAATTTCCCTTAATATCAGTGGTCTCAACTCTCCTATAAAATGTCACACACTAACAAGATGGATAGAAGAACAGAAGCCATCCTTCTGTTGCCTTCAAGAAACACACCTCAACTGCAAAGACAGACACAGGATTAGAATAAAGGGTTGGGAAAAGATTTTCCAGTCAAATGGTCCTAAGAAACAAGCAGGGGTTGCAAGCAAAATATCTAACAAAGCAGACTTTAAGCTAAAAGCAATAAAAAGGGACCAAGATGGTCACTACTTATTCATCACAGGAAAAATTGGTCAAGAGGAGATTTCAATCTTAAATATTTATGTTCCTAATATAGGGGCACCTGCATATGTAAAAGAAACACTGCTAAAGCACGAATCCCACATCAATTCTTACACCCTAATACTGGGAGACTTCAATACCCCACTCTCAACCCTGGATAAATCAACCAGACAGAGCCTCAACAGAGAAATAAGGAGTCTAAATGAGGTCATGATGCAAATGGATTTCATAGATATTTACAGATCCTTCCACCCAAAGGCAAACGAATATACATATTTCTCAGATCCTCATGGAACTTTCTCCAAAACTGACCACATAATTGGTCATAAAGCAAATATCAGCAGATACAAAAAAATGGAAATAATCCCTTGTAACATATCAAAACACCAGGGCCTAAAGTTAGAGTTCAACAACATCAAAACCCAAAGAAAACCTACCAACTCATCGAAACTAAACATCACTCAGCTGAACCATCTCTAGGTCAAGGAAGAAATTAAGAAAGAAATCGAAGTCTTCCTAGAATTTAATGAAAATGAATCCACAATGTATCCAAACTTGTGGGACACAATGAAAGCAGTCTTAAGAGGAAAATTCATAGCGCTAGATGCCTATATGAAAAACCTTGAAAAATCCCACACTAGAGACCTAACAACACAGCTGAAAGCCTTAGAACAATTAGAAGCAAACTCACCTACAAGGAGTAGACGGCAGGAAATAATCAAACTTAGAGCTGAAATCAACACAATTGAAACAAAAAGAACAATACAAAGAATCAACGAATCTAAGAGTTGGTTCTTTGAGAAAGTTAACAAGATAGATAAGCCCTTAACCAAACTAATCAGAAAACAGAGACAAAGTGTCCAAATCAACAATATCAGAAATGAAAAGGGGGACATAACAACAGACCCCCAGGAAATACAGAGAATTATCAGGTCATATTTTGAAAATCTGTATTCCACAAAAATGGAAAACCTAAAAGAAATGGACAGCTTTCTGGACAGGTTCCATCTACCAAAATTAAATGAAGATCATATTAATTACCTAAACAGGCCTATAACCCTTAAGGAAATTGAAGCTGTCATTAAATACCTCCCCAAAAATAAAAGCCCTGATCCAGATGGTTTCAGTGCCAAATTCTACCAGACATTCAAAGAAGAATTACTACCGTTACTCCTCAAACTATTTCACACAGTAGAAACTGAAGGAATATTGCCAAATTCCTTTTATGAGGCCACAATCACCCTAATACCCACGCCACTCAAAGACACAACAAAGAAGGAGAATTACAGACCAATTTCCCTCATGAATATTGAGCGAAAATTCTCAACAAAATTTTGGCAAACCGTATACAACAATGCAAAAAAGATATCATCCACCATGACCAAGTAGGCCTCATCCCAGAAATGCAGGGCTGGTTTAACATATGAAAAACTGTAAATGTTATCCATCATATAAACAAACTAAAGGAACAAAACCACATGATCATATCCTTAGATGCAGAAAAAGCCTTTGACAAAATCCAACACTCCTTTATGATTAAAGCCCTGCAGAGATCAGGAATAAAGGGAGAATACTTAAATATAATTAAGGCGATTTACAAGAAGTCCACAGCCAGTATCAAACTTAATGGAGAAAAACTCAAACAATCCCACTAAAGGCAGGAACTAGACAAGGATGTCCTCTCTCTCCTTATCTATTCAATATAGTTCTCTAAGTTTTAGCTAAAGCAATAAGGGAATGAAAAGAGATTAAGGGCATACAAATTGGAAAAGAAGAAGTGAAGCTATCTCTATTTGCAGATGATATGATTGTATACATAAGTGACCCACAAAATTCTTCCAAGGAACTGCTAAAGCTGATAAACACCTTGAGCAATGTAGCAGGATACAAGATAAACTCAAAGAAATCAGTAGCCCTTCTATACACTAAAGATAGAAGAGCTGAAAAAGAAATAAGGGAAATATTACCCTTCATGTTAGCTGCCAATAGTATTAAATACCTTGGAGTAACTATAACCAAAGAAGTAACAGACCTATTTGACAAAAATTTTAAATCATTGAAGAAAGAAATTGAAGAGTATATCAGAAAATGGAAAGCTCTCCCATGTTCCTGGATTGGTAGGATCAACATAGTAAAAATGGCCATTCTACCAAAGGCAATCTACAGATTCAATGTACTGCCTATCAAAATCCCATCACAATAATTTTGGACCTTGAAAGAACAATACTCAATTTCATTTGGAACAACAGGAAAGCCAGAATTGCCAAAACAATTTTACTGAACAAAAGAACCTCAGGAGGTATCACCATCCCTGACTTCAAGTTATACTTTAGAGCTACAGTAATAAAAACAGCCTGGTACTGGCATAAAAACAGACTTGTGGACCAATGGAATAGAATTGAGGATCCAGACATCAACCAAAAACCTATGAACACCTGATCTTTGACAAAGAGGCCCAAAACATTCAATGGAAAAAGATAGTATATTTAACAAATGGTGTTGGCATAGCTGGATGGAAGTGTGTAGAAAATGCAAATAGATACGAGCCTGTCACCCTGCACAAAACTCAAATCCAAGTGGATCAAAGACCTCAACTTAAACCCAACCACTTTGAACTTGATAGAAAAGAAAGTGGGAAATACACTTCTACAAATTGGCACAGGCGTCCACTTCATAAATATAACACCAGTGGCACAGGCACTAAGACCAACAATCAATAAGTGGGATCTCCTGAAGCTGGGAAGCTTCTGCAAAGCCAAGGACACTGTCAATAGGACAAAACGCCAGCCTACAGAATGGGAAAAGATTTTCACCAACCCTACAAGTGATAGAGGACTGATCTCTAAGATATATAAAGAGCTCAAGATTTTAGAACCCAAAACCTTGAATAACCCTATCAAAAAATGGGGTACAGATCTAAAAAGGGAATTCTCAGCAGAGGAACTATGAATGGCTGAAAGGCACCTGAAAAAGTACTCTTCATCTTTAGCCATCAGAGAAATGCAAATCAAAACAACTTTGAGATACCACCTAACACCTGTTAGATTGGCTAAGATAAAAGGCACAGATGACAGCCTATGTTGGAGAGGATGTGGGGCAAGGGGAACACTCCTCCATTGTTGGTGGGAGTGTAAGCTTGTTCAGCCACTTTGGAATGCAATATGGAGGTTTTTCAGAAAAGTGAAAATCAATCTCCCCAAGGACCCAGCAATACCACTTCTGAGTATATACCCTAAAGAGGCACATTCACACTCCAAAGGTATTAGCTCAACTATGTTCATAGCAGCATTATTTATAATAGCAAGAACCTGGAAACAACCTAGATGTCCCTCAACTGAAGAATGGATTAACAAACTGTGGTACATCTACACAATGGAATACTACTCAGCAGTAA
>PVIH01026587.1:0-18464 GCA_004025045.1 Sigmodon hispidus | reverse complement strand
TTAGGTCTTTTCATGGTGTCCCAGATTTCCTGAACATTTTGAGTTATGGCTTTTTTAGTTTTACTATTTTCTTTGACTGATATATCTATTTGAGCTACTGAGTCTTCCACTTCAGAGATTCTATCTTCCATCTCTTGAACTCTGTTTGTTATGCTTGTATCTGTAGTTCCAGCTTTTTCTTCAGGTTTTCTATTTCCATTTTTGCCTCATTTTGTGCCTTTTTTATTGCTTCTATTTCAGCTTTTATTTCAGCTTTTAGTTCCTGGCATGTTTCTTTCATAGATTTGTTCATCTCTTCCAATTTTTTATTTATTTTTTCTTCTATTTCTTTAAAGCTTTTTTTCATATCTTCTTTTAGAGCTTCGATGATCATCAAAAAGGAATTTTTGGTGTTGCTTCCTTCTGTTTCTTCTTCATTGCTCAGTTCAGGTCTTGTATTTGTAAGATCGCCACTCTCTTCTGGAGTTACCATGTTGTCCTTTGTATTATTATGTAATTTTTTGCACTGACGTTTGCCCATGGCTTCAGTGGTTCACGATTAGATGGGTCCTAGTCAGTTGTGGCACTCGGGTTTGTGTGCCTCCTGTCACCTCTCTGGTCAGGGTCTGATTCTGTCTTTCAGAGACCCCTGCAGTTGTTGGTTTACTCAGTTCGAGGTCGTGGTGGGTAGCTGTGCAAATTCCCTCAGCAGGAGCTGTGGATGTGGTCAGGGGCAGAGTTTACCTGCCCCTGCTCCAGAGTGCACTGGGACTCTGCAGACAGCACTTGGTCCCGGGAGCGGAACCTGAAGCTATGGGTGAGTATGGCAACTCTTATAAAGAAAAACATTTAATTCGGGTGACTCGCTTAACAGTTCAGAGGTTCAGTCCTTTACCACGATAGAGAGACATGGCATTGTGCAGAGAGACGTGCTGAAGGAGTAGCTAAGAGTCCTACATCTTGAAGGCAACAAAAATGAACTATCTCACTGGGAGTACATTGAGTATATATGAGACCTCAAAGAGTATCTCTACAGTGACACATTTCCTCCAACAAGACCACACCTACTCCAACAAGGCCACACCTCCTAATAGTGCCACTCCCTTTGGGGGCCATTTTCTTTCAAACTACCACACAGCTGTTGCTTATCTCTAAGATATAAGTGCAACTAATGCATTCTTGCAGGTATCACTTAATGATGGTTTTTGTTATGATTCCTGGGCTTTATAGCTTGATAAGTTTATCGCCTGCTGTTTTTCTTGGCAGCTTACATGCAGCTTTAGATACTATCCTAGATAGTTCTAGGGGAGGAGGTGTCCAGGTTTTGGTCTCCAAGTTCTGAGTTCAAAGTGTGTGGTGTACTCAGCAATAAAATCTTACCTTCATTTTTTGAGATACAACAAATGGCAATATAAATAGCCGATATTATTTAGGGAGCCTATAGTGTCTTATACTCTCCTGACCAACAGCTTGAGGGGAGATTTCCGATGTCTGGTCCTAGAGTTTTTTTAGGTAATTTATGGCTCTTGGGGGAAGTGTTATCAGTCCAAGTAACATAATTTTGTTCAAAAAAATGTGTGTATATACATATTGTTACACCTATTATTATATGTTATATATTTTTAAGGATTTATTGTTATTTATGTGTATAAGTGTTTGCCTGAAGTATGTATTATACTTCTTGTATTCCTGGTGCCTTCAGAGGCTAGTTCTCTCAAAAATGGAATTACAAATGGTTTTGAGTTACCATGTGGATACTAAAACTGGATCTTCTATAAGAGCAACAAGTGCTCCTCACCTCTGAACCATCTCTATTTCTCCAGCCCAGATCCATGTTTTGCTAAGTTAAATAATGTTTCTTTATAGTTTTTTCAAACATCCTTAGTATTATTTATACGTCTTCTCTCTCTCTCTCTCTCTCTCTCTCTCTCTCTCTCTCTCTCTCTCTCTCTCTCCCTCTGTATTGTCCATCTCTCCACTATCCATTTAAACATTCCTCATTTTCCACATCCACCCCTTTATATCACTTGTGTACTATAATCCCTTTTCTCTAAAGACTCCACTTTCCATGACCACCTTTTACATTTCTGGTTCCTGTAGCTACTCCAGGTTATATACTCACATCTAAAGATTCACAAGTAAAACCCAGAAATAAAAGAGCACATGTGGCATTTGTGATTTTGGGGCTTACTATACTTTCCAGTTTTACTCATTTACCTTTATATTTAATGATTTTTTTCTTTACAGAAGTCTAGTATTTCATAGTATATATGCACCACATTTTCATTATTCATTCATCAGTAGAGGGACATATAGGTTGTTTTCATTTCCTAGCTATTGTGAATAGGATGGCAATCAACATGATTGTGCAAGTATCTGTGGAGTAGCATGTTGGTTCCTTTGGGCATACAGCAAGGAGTGGTATAGATGAGTCATATGACAGTCTTTTTAGCTTTTTGAAAGTTCTCCACAGATTTCCAGAGTGGCAACAGAACCCTGAAAAAAATCTCACAAACAGTAAGTGAGGGCTACCTTTCTCCCACATCCTTGCCAGAATTTGTTGTCAGTTGTTTCTTGAGCTTAGTCATTTTGACTGGGGAAAGATGAAATCCCAAAATAGTCTCAACTTACATTTTTCTAATTGTAAGGATGCTAAACATTTTAAAGGTATTTCATAACCACTTTACTTTCTTCTTTTGAGAACTCTCTGTTCAGATTTATAGCCCAACTCTAATTTAGTCTTTGTTTTCTCAACTTTGTTTTGTGTGTGTGTGTGTGTGTGTTCTTTGTATATTGTGAATATTAATCCTCTATCAGATGCGTGGCTGCTGACAAAGATTCTCTCACATTCTGTTGCCTTGCTTTTCATTCAACTTTGATGTATAGAAGGCTTAGTTTTTTGAGGTCACTTATTTGTTTTCATGAGGTCACTTATTGGCTTTAATCCTGAGCAAATGGAATTTTATTCAGAAAGTTTTTTTAGAAATTTCAGAATTGAAACTACACATTTTGTTTTATTTTTATTTTTCTTTGAAACACAGTTTCACTGTCTATCCCTAGCTGTCCTAGAATTAACTATATAGACAAGGCTGCCTTAGAACTCTGAGACCTGCCTGTCTCTGTCCTCCAAGTGCAGAGATTAAAGGTATGCACCACCAGGCCCAGCTTTGAATTAAACTTTTGGAAATAAAACAAGTATCCTTGTGTTTTAGAAAGACATAGCCTATAGAGGAAAAACGGTCTTCCTATGTGGCAGTGGGCATTAGGTAAACTAAGACGGATGCTCATAAGTATATACAAAAATCTATAGAGGAACAAACAGGTGATACAATATACTTCTTCAAAGGGTTAACAGCTAGGAGTGCTGCTGGTTCTTGTTGAGGTAAAAACACAGAGATCTTAGATAAAAAGGACAAAATGATAGTTTATTCTACAACCAAAAATAAGTAACCATGGTCCAAGAACACACATCCAGGTTACCCCCAAATACCATGTCACACTGTATAAGTGGTTACAAAAGATTTTATCAGTTTTAGAACAAAGTCCCAAATCTTTGTACACTGATGAGGTCTTCAGGTGAGTAGGCTACAAAAAATACGGGAAACTCTGCTATTGATTCCAAATGCTCTCTGATGACATGCTTAGCTTTTGGGTTGGTAGAAGCTAATGTTCTACTAAGAATACATTTTAAAGGTTTTGGTAGTTACAGGAATGCTACATAAGATTCAGGAGTGTGTGCAGTTATAACTTTCAAATGGACTAAAATAATCAAAGATTATTTGTCTCTTGTTTACTTCTCATTGACAAGATGTGAATATTCTTTATAGATATGAACTACATATATACCTATATAAAGATATATAAATCGCTATCTTTCTACCTCTTTGTGGATATCTTAAAGACTCGTGTAAAAATGAAACATGGGCTCCTTAAGGTACAAATGCTATGGAATAATTCTTCTGCATACTGTGAATATATATTACTCTCATTGGTTAATAAAAATCTGACAGTCCTGTAATGGAGCAGGAAGTTAGGCAGGAAAGCCATACTAATAATGATGGAAAGAAGGAGGACAGATCAAAGAGTTGCCAGCAGATGCAAAAAGAGAAGAATCTACGTTAATCTAAAAAGCAACTATTAATCTCAAAATATTTTAATTTGGTGTGGATTTTGGTTTATTGATACAAATTACAGTCATCTATAATAGTCAAACTTAAAGTCATGTTAGGTATGTTTTTAAGGTCATTTACAGATATACTTAGATAAATGGTCTTCAAACACTTCAAATACCGAAAAATGTGGCATTTAATATGTTTAATAACCTAAGGCTTTTCATGAGAGTAAGACACATATTTTCTTGGCAACACCAATCTACTTCAGAGATAATGAGCACTGAAGAAACTCCATGTGGAGTATGATTTCTTCATAGTAAAAGCTAACCATATAGGCAAAGAAACTGCCCTTGCTTCAACTGCTGACAACATACTGTCCAACTGGACCAGCAGGACACAAAAAAGGCAACTACCAAACTTTGCCAAGACAGTGCAGGACACTCCTTCAAAATTCCCTGTTTCACATGAAAGTCTGTCAGATATACTAGGCATGTAGGCCTGAGTTGGATACCCCAACATTATAGAGGAACTTTGGGTGACTGTCCATGCAGCGAGATGTCCCTATTAGGTAACATTCTGCCCTTTTGGGGTCTTTGATGGAGTTGACTTGGTAATCAAAGTAAATAGTTTTTCTTAGTTACAATAAAAGATAAGCTAGACATGAAAATTTAGACTCGCCAAAATAGGATAGATAATTGACTATTTTCTCTAATTTTGTCAAATACAACTATACTGAATATTATAACTAACACTTAATACTTATAGTGTTGTATATAATCTTACTATGATAAAGGTAAAACCTTCCTTTTTAATTAGACAAAAGGTAAAATGCTGTGGGAATAATCCTTATGTACACTGTGAATATGTATTACTCTCATCGTTTAATAAAAAGCTGACAGACTGGTATCTGGGCAAGAAGTTAAAAGGAAAATCCAAACTAGAAAAGATAAGAAGAAGGAGGGCAGAGTCAAAGAGTTGCCAGCAGAAGCAGAGGGAGTAGGAGATGAATGTGTCATGCTAATAAATCTACTACCACATGGCAGAGGGTACATAAAGAATATGGGTTAACTTAAAATTTAAGAGTTAGCTAGTAAAGAGCCTGAGCTATTAGCTGATTATTTATAAATAACATTAAGTCTCTATGTGGTAATTTTGAAGCAGCTGTCAGGGCAGGGAGTAGGCAGTCAAGATAGGAAAACTTCTGACTACATACAAATGCTATAAACATTATTTTATTAGAGATTGGTTGGTTTATGCAATTTAGACAATAAGAAATTCCAAGGCTTTGGGTACAAAGATTCAATGGAGTTAAAGTTACTCTAACATAAGAAGAAGTAGAACTATACCACAGAGCTTTAGAAAGCCTTTAATTTGTTATATATTAAAATGTGACAGGACAGGAGCAGCTGATGCCCTGGGAGCACAGCTGAGAGGTCAAAGATGAGGGTCATCCCTCCTTCAGGCCAAGTGGTAACTTCCACTGCTTGAACCCAGGCCCTGAATGTAATGCAGCTTTGGCAGAACACAGTCTGCATAGACCATGGCTGGCATCATAACAGTATAACAGCATGGGAGCAGCTGACCCTCTGAACACATGGATGATTAAGAGACCTCAAACCAACAAACCACTATGAGCTGACCAAGAACTAACCAAGAATGAATTGAGGAAACAATGGGCAGACACCAGTGCAAGAATACATACAATAATAGAAAGATCAACAAGACACCACCAGAAGAAGCAAGTAGTTCTATAGCTTCAAGACATGAACATAGCAATGAAGAGGGAACAGAAGGAAATGACATTAAAAACAGCTTTACAAAACTAATAGAAGCCTTAAAAGAAAATATAAAAACTCCCTTAAAGAAATAGAAGAAAATATAAACAGGAAATTAGAAAAAAAAATGAACAAAGCCCTAAAAAATAAAGAAAACAAAGAAAAAGAAAACAAACAGGTGAAAAAGACTTTCAGAAATTAAAAATTGAAAGAGAAGCAATTAAGAGGGCACAAACCAAGACAAAGCTGGAAATAGAAAACCTGAAAAAAAAGACCTGGAACCATTGATTCAAGCATAACCAACAGAATCCAAGAGATAGAAGAAAGAATTTCTGGAATGGAAGACTCAATAGTGGTAGTAGATACATCACTTAAAAAAAATCACTAAAACCAAAAAAGTCCAAGAAATATGGGATACCATAAAAAGGCCAAGCCTGAGAATAATTGGAATTGAAGAAGGAGAACACGAGCTCAAAGGCAGAGAAAATATATTCAACAAAAACATAAAAGAAAACTTCCCCAACCTAAAAAAGAAAATGCCTATAAAGATACAGGAAGCCTACAGAACAACAAATAGACTAGACTCACATAAAAAGTGTTCTTGCCATATAATAATCAAGCCACTAAACCTACAGAACAAAGAAAAAATACTAGAAGCTACAAAGGAAAAAGGCCAAATTACCTATAAATGCAGACCCATCAGTATAACACCCAATTATTCAATGGAACTAATGAAAGCAAGAAGGTCCTCGTCAGACATTATACAGACACTAAAAGTGCATGAATGCCAACCTAAACTACTATACCCAGCAAAACCATCAGTCAACATACATGGAGTAAACAAGATATTTCATGACAAAACCAGATTTAAACAATACCTTACCACTTTACTGTTTTTCTTGATAAATACAAAATAAAGAAAAAGAAAAAAAAAGAAAATACTTAAAAAAAATACCTTACCACAAATTCAGCTCTACAAAAAGCCCTAGAGGGAAAACGCCAACCTAAGGAAACCAGAGACATTCATGTAATCACAAACAATTGATAAGCCCACAGAAGAAACCACCCTCAGAAAAAGGAAATGCAAGCTACTACCAAAAATAACAGGAAATATCTATCATTGGACATTAATATACCTCAACAACAGTGGACTCGATTCACCTATGAAAAGACACACCTTAGCATGATGGATAAAAAAACAGAAACCTTCATTCTACTGCATACAAGAAACATACCTCAACTTCAAAGACAGATACAGACTTAGAGTAAAGGGTTGGGAAAAGACTTTCCAATCAAATAGCCCTAATAAACAAGCTAGTGTAGCCATTCTAACTTCTAAAAAAAATAGACTTTAAACTAAAATAAATAAAAAAGATCAGGATGAACACTACTTATTCATCTCAAGAAAAATTTACCAAGACAAAATTTCAATCCTGAATATCTATGCCCCTAACACAAGGGCATCTACATATGTAAAAGGAACACTTGCAAAGATTAAACCTCATGTCAAACCTGACACTCTAATAGTGGGAGACTTCAATACCCCACTTTCAACCTTGGATAGGTCACCAGTCAGAAATTCAACAGAGCAATAAGGGATCTAGCAGAATTTATTATCTAAATGGAATTAATAGATATATACCAAACCTTCCACCCAAACAAAAAGGAATACACATATTTCTCAGCACCTCATAAAACTTTCTCTAAAACTGACCACATATTAAACCATAAAGCAAATATCAGCAGATATTTTTAAAAATGGGTATAACTCCTTGTACCATATCAGATCACCATGGTCTAAAATTAGACGTAAAAAACATCAAAAATCACAAAAACCCTACCAAATCTTGGAAACAAAACATCACTCAACTGAACCACCTCTGGGTCAAGGGAGAAATTAAGAAAGGAATCAAAGACTTCCTAGAATTTAATGAGAATGAATCCACAACATCCCCAAACTTATGAGATACAACGAAAGCAGTCTTAAAAAGAAAATTCATAGGACTTGATGCCTACTTGAAAACACTAGAGAAATCCCACACAAGAGAACTATCAGCACATCTGAAACCCGTAGAACAATTAGAAGCAAAGTCACCTAGAAGGGGTAGATGGCAGGAAATAATCAAATTTAGAGCTGAAATCAATACAACTGAAACAAAAAGAATAATACAAAGAATCAATGAATCAAAGAGTTAGTTCTTTGAGAAAGTCAACAAGATAGATAAGCCCTTTTCCAAACTAACCAAAAAGCAAATAGAGAGTGTCTAAATTAACAAAATCAGAAATGAAAAGGGGATATAAAAATAGGCACCCAGGAAATCCAGAAAATTATCAGGTCAAACTTTGAAAATCTATCCTCCACAAAAATGGAAAACCTAGAAGTAATGGACAGCTTTTTGGACAGGTACCATTTACCAAAATTAAATCAAAATCAGATTAGTTACCTAAACAGACCTATAACCCTAAAGAAAATTGAAGTTGTCATTAAAGCCTCTCAAGTGAAAAAAGCCCTGGCCCAGATGGTTTTACTGCAGAATTCTACCAGATATTTAAAGAAGAAATAATACCATTACTCCTCAAACTGTTTCACACAGTAGAAACTGAAGGAATATGGCCAAACTCTTTTTTTATGAGATCACAATTACCCTAATACCCAAGCCACTCAAAGACACAACAAAGATGGAGAATTACAGACCAATTTCCCTCATGAATATTGATGCTAAAATTCTCAACAAAATTTTGACAAACCGTATACAACAATATATAAAAAATATCATCCACCATGACCAAGTAGGCTTCATCCCAGAATTGCAGGGATGGTTTTAACACAAAAAAAACATAAATGTCATCCATCATATAAACAAATTGAAGAGAAAAAAAACACATGATCACCTCCTTAGATGCTGAAAAAGCCTTTGATAAAATCCAACACTCCTTTCTGATAAAAGCCCTGGAGAGGTCAGAAATACAGGGAAAATACCTAAATATAATAAAAGTGATATATAAGAAGCTGACGGCCAACTTCAAACTAAATGGAGAAAAAATAAAAGCAATCAAGAACTAGATAAGGCTGTCTTCTCTCCCCTTATCTATTCAATATAGTTTTCAAACTTTCAGCTAAACCAATAAGAGAATGAAAGGAGATTAAGGGGATACAAATTGGAAAAGAAGTGAAACTATCTCTATTTGCAGATGATATTATTGTATACATAAGTGACTCACAAAATTCTACCAGGGAACTGTTACAGCTGATAAACACCTTCAGCAATGTAGCAGGATACAAGATTAACTCAAAGAAATCAGTAGCCCACTTGTACAATAAAGATAAAAGGGCTGAAAAGAAATAAGGGAAACATCACTCTTTATAATAGCTGCAAATAGCATTAAATACATTGGTGTAACTATAGCCAAAGAAGTAACAGATCTATTTGACAAGAACTTTAAATCACTGAAGAAAGAAATTAAAGAGGATATCAGAAAATGGAAAGATCTCCCAGGTTCCTGGATAGTTAAGATCAACATAGTAAAAATGACAATCTTACCAAAAGCAATCTACAGATTCAATGCAATTCTCATCAAAATCCCAACACAATTTTTTACAGACCTTGAAAGAACAATACTCAATTTCATTTGGAATAACATTTAAGCCAGGATTGCCAAAACAATTTTGCTCAACAAGAGAACCTCCCTGACTTCAAGTTATACTATAGAGCTACAGTAATAAAAACAACCTGGTACTGGCTTAAAAACAGACTTGTGGATCAATGGAATTGAACTAAAGACTGCAACATTAACCCACACACCCATGAACACCTGATTTTTGACAAAGAGACCAAATATATTCAATGAAAAAAAGATAGTATCTTCAACAAATGGTGTTGGCATAACTGAAGGGTAGTGTATAGAAAAATGCAAATAGATCCAAACCTATTACCCTAAACACAATTCAAATCCAAGTGGATCAAAGACCCAAACATAAACCCAGCCACTCTGAACTTGATAGAAAAAAAAGTGAGAAATACCTTACAATGCATTGGCACATGTGAATACTTCCTAAATATAACACCAGTAGCACAGACACCAAGAACAATAATCAATAAGTGGGACCTCCTGAAACTGAGAAGCTTCTGTAAGGCCAAGAACACAGTCATTAAGACAAAGTGACAGCCTACACAAGGAAAAAGATTTTCACCAACCCTGCAAGTGACAGAGGACTGATCTCTAAAATATATAGAGAAACTAGAGTCCAAAACCTTGAATAATCCAATTAAAAATGGGGCTCAGAACTAAAGGGAATTCTCAACAGAAGAATTACAAATGGCTGAAAGGCACATGAAAAAGTGCTCAACACCTTTAGCCATCAGAGAAATGCAAATCAAAACAACTTTGAGATACCACCTGACACCTGTCAGATTGGCTAAGATAAAAGACACAGATGACAGTCCATGCAGAGCAAGGGGAACACTCCTCCATTGTTGGTGGGAGTGTAAGCTTGGTCTGCCACTCTGGAATGCAGTATGGCTGTTTCTCAGAATACTAGGAATCAATCTCCCCAAAGGATCCAGCAATACCACATATACCCTAAAGATGGACATTCCCACCCCAAAAGCATTAGCTCAACTATGTTCATAGCAGCATTATTTGTAATAGCAAGAACCTGGAAACAACCTAGATGTCCCTCAACTGAAGAATGGATTAACAAACTGTGGTACAACTACACAATGGAGTACTACTCAGCAGTAAAAAAAAAAAATGATACCCTAAAATTTGTGGGCAAATGGATGGAATTAGAGAATTCCTCCTGAGCGAGGTATCACAAACCCAGAAAGAGAGGCAGGGAATGTACTCACCCATTAGTGGACATTAAAAAAAAAGATGTCATTATATACTAGAGCTCAAGGCTAGAACATAGCTAAATGAAACTGTGTGTCACTTGTGCTTCGATGGCCTCTGGCAAGGATGTGGGTGAGGAAAGACTTGTTTTCTTTAAGGGACTGACCACAGAGAGTTTAAATATGCCCCAGTAAGTAAGTGAGCATTATGAATGGGCTTTTTTTGTAAATCGGAAGATCATAAGAGTGGATATGAAACTGAGAGGACTGATAACTAGGTTTGATGAGGTGCATAATGTAAAATCACCAAATAATAAATAAAAATATTAAGCAATAAATAAATAAAATGTTTATATCAATAGTAACAGTAATTTAGTTAGTTAGTTCAATTGTTATTCTTTTTCTTTATTTGCAGGAAGAAGTTTGTTGCTCTAGCAGTTTAGCTTAAATATCTTTTTAAAAATTCAAATAAATAAGTGAAGAAAAAAGCATCTAGATTGAAAGAGTACCAATTTTGTCTCTGCTAGTGTGTGTGTGTGTGTGTGTGTGTGTGTGTGTGTGTGTGTGTTAGGACACATTATTAGCAATTCTGAGACAGTCTATTGTGTTATCAAGTTTTAGTCAGTATTTTTTCTATGTATTTTCCAAATGATGGTGGTAAGATATTTTATATTTAATAAAATCATCCTGGAATGTCAGATAACAGAATCACCCACAGTCAAGCCATGAGGGTTAGACAGTGGTGACCTACACATTTAATCCCATCACTCAGGAGTCAGATCTTTCTGTGAGTTCAAAGCCTAAAAACAAAACAGTAGTAGCTCACACCTTTAATCCTAACTCTACGATTATGATTCAGAGGCAAACCAGGAAGTGAAACAACTTGGCAAGGAAGATATTTAAGGCAGGCATAGGCAGAGATTCAGGGGTTCTGTAGGAGTGACAAGCCAGGGTTGAAGATAGTTTTTACCCTGTTAAGCCTGAAAAGGTGGCTAGTTGAAAATTGACTGTGGTCTGTTTCCTCTCTCTGATATTCCAGCTTTTCCCCCAATATCTGGCTCTGAGTTTTCATTAAATACCAAGTAAAATTTGTGGTATAATTGACAATAAATATCACCTGGTTTTAGTTCTTAATTCATTTGGTTTGGTGTAATGAAGTCTCAGAATCCATTATTTGGCCAGTTCATTAGGGCTTCATGAGCCCCACCCCAATCCATGATTGGTTGTTGACAGACCCAATCTGTGCAGGCCCAGAGCAAACAACATCAGCTGCTGTAAAATCTTTTTTGCAGGAGCTCTGTAATGCCCTGAAGATAGTATTTCTTTGTCATACTTCCTGCAGGCTCATCCATTTGTTCTGCTCTCTCTTCCAGTGTCAGCTGACTCACAGAAGGGGTAATGTAAATGTCCTGCTTAGAGATGAGCATTTGACTATCATTTATTCTAAGCATTTTGAGCAGCTATGAGCATCTGCATTCACCAACATTCACTGCAAGGAGAAGCTTCTCTGATTAGGATGAGAGTTGGATTTGCGTATGGGGATAAACAGTACTTTCATTGCACTTTGGTACCATGTCAATGTTGCTAGACAACAGTAATGAGTTCTCCCTCATTTTTTTTAAATCTCTGAGGAGCTCATGGTGGAAAGAATTCAACTACTTCTGATTTTTTAGTTATTAAAAATTCTGATTTTTTGGTTATCATTAAAGTCCCTTTAATAAAGATGACTCATATAGTTCTCTATTCAATTTTATGTGGGGCACTTAGTGCTTATTTTAAAAGAAGATAAAATATTTTTCTAAAAAAACGGAGAAGGAATAGAAAGAAGACTTACAAGAAATAATGACAGTGTGAGACTAAGGAAGCCTAACATTTTATCTGGTTTTGACAAATACTACCATTTGCTCTTTAATCATCAAGCCAGAGGACTGAAGATTGTAGGCACAATGGAAATTTTGTACAGTAAACCAAATTTTACAAATAGATTTACATATCTGTCCACTTAAATACGTTTCATGGCTTCTATATAATTTAGCAATAATTCTCTAAGGAAGAATGATTCTTTTAAATGGAATTTTTCCTACTATGAACACAATGACTATTTGACTTTTGTCTAGTGGGAAAACATACAAACTAAACATCTGAAAAAATTCTAGTAGGGTTTTAAGTGGCTCATCCAGTAAAAGGATAAAACATAACATCCATGTTCTCTAAGAAAGGTCTTCTGTAGCTATTACTAAAAGAAGACCACTATTTTAAGAAAGTCTTATTGCAGGAAAATGAAATCCGAGGTGTATTGAATCATGATCTTAGAAAAGCAAACAAAAAAGACAAGTTAATAATCTTTAATTATAGACAACTTACTCATTCCTAAATCATATTTTTTATGGTTTAAACTTTAGCAATCATTTTTATAACATACTTTAAACTTTTATATTGTTATCTGCCTCCATTTTTTAATAATTCTTTGCCATAGACAACTAATTTACAATCTAAAACTCTCATCTAAAAATGTATCTTTTTTCCTCTACCTTTTTTACAAAATACACTTTATAACTTTTATCTCTTCAGATTACCTTATGGTTTTTATCTTTTTATAAAATTAAAAAAACACTGCTTTCTTAATAAATTTATTCCAAATGAAAAACATAAGCAGTACCATCCAATCCACTGATATTAACTTTTTATGTTAAATTTCTAACAGTTACAAATATAGACAAACATGTAGACATTTTGTAGAAACTTAGAAATATTACAAGTGTTTATTTTTAAAAATTAACCACCTGCATTTGCCCCCTCTCTTCCTTTATCCGCCCTTTCCCTCTACTCCTCTCTCTGTCCCTTCCCTCCCTCTCCCTTCCTTCCGAGCACTGCATCCTCATCACTCCTACCTCACCCTCCTCCTTCCTGCTCATTTCTCTTTCTTCTCAAATTATGACCTCTGTGAAATTACTGTTACATGCATTTATATGCATATGTACATGTATGATCTAAGAGTCCATTAGTTTAGCAACTATGTGAATATGTTCAGTACTGACCACTTGATATTAGAAAACCTATGTGTTAGTTCATCCTTGAATACAACAGATTGCTCTCTCTCTCTCAGTAGCCATTGACTATCGGACTGGCAAACTGGTGAACTGCCCACCTTGCTGCACAATAAAGAGGACAAAAAAAAAAAAAAAAAAAAAAAAAAAAAAAAAAAAAAAAAAAAAAAAATTAACCACCATGATAGTTCTTAGGCACTTAGAACTGTCATATAAAAAAGTGTCTGCTCTTTTGGGCCCACAGCACAACCAAAGACACAATTAAAGTTTAGCATTTCTGTCTCCATCTTATTATAACTCTATTACTTTTGGGTTCCCTGTTTTGAAGTAAGTATGTTAGTTATTTAATGAGTATCTAATTTAGACTATTCCATTCCTCTTTAAAGCTAACAGCAGAGATGAATTATTTATCTGATGATAACTTACATTTTTTGTGCTATGGAACACATTGACTCATCTGTAACTCTTCAGATGCTTTTGCAGCCCTTTAAGCAAGCTAAGCAGCTGTGAAATGACCTTTACTCTAAATTTCTGTTGAGCTGTATCTTATCTAGGTTTACCTAAGAAATTTGAAGACACTTTATAAAAAAAAGGAAAATAACAGTTAAAATTAAGCCTAAAATACTTATATTCACATACAACCCACACGACTGAAAATGGTCATGCCAAAAATAGTAAGTTCAATTCCCAGTAAGTTTTTCAAATACAAAACTGAGGTGCTTTGCCTTTCTGAACCTGACCAGGGCAGGGAAAGACTTTATGAACTTTCCATGCGTCCAGTTCCCTGGCCCTTGACACTGACAGTTCATGTCAAACAAGACAGGTTAACTCAGAATTTCAATTATTCAAGACCTCATTTATTCCCTACATAGCTCGATTAACTTAAAGAGAGAGAGAGAGAGAGTGACTGGGAGGAGCAGGAGGGGGAAGGGAGTTTGAACAAGGGGATACATGGATATAAAATGAGAATTTATTCAAAAATAAAATAAAATAAAAGGAAAAAAATTTTCTTTCTAAATAGACTGCACTAGTTAGATTTTTGACAATTTGTCACAAGGCAATGTTAGCTGAGAAGAAGTACTTCAACCGAGAAAATATCTTCTTCAAATATCTTCTTCAAAATGGCCTTTGAACAAGCCTGTGAGATCGTTTTCTTGATTCCTTATTGATATGGGAGGATCACAGGGGACAGTGCTATCTCTGGGATGTCAGTCCTGGCTTACATAAGAAAACAGGCTGAGCTATCAACAGAGAGCAAACCACTGAGCATAGTTGCTCTATGGCCTTAGATTTAGGCCCTGCCTCTGGTTTTATGCCTTACACTCCTGTTTTAACTTCCTTTCAAGATAGACTGTAAGTTATAAGCTTCAATTGTTAGAGTCGGCGCACCAAAACAGAGAGCTTCACTCCGATATCGGGTCACACAGAAGCTTTATTAAGCACAAGCTCGAGGGTCACCAGTAGGAGATGAGGCTAGTGACCTCGAGTCTAAGGCTCGCAGGCCTTTTCTAGGCCAGTTCTACCAGGGCGGGGGAGCGGGGGTCTTCCAGGGTGAAGTCATCTGGTCAGGCCAGATGTCTTTGTGGTTTTTCTCGGAATCCGGGTGGGTAAACGAATTCCAAGTTACCTTAGGCATCAGGTATTTTAAGCACGTAAGCACAGCGGGCTAACTTCCTGCTATAGGGCGTGGGAGCAGAGTGCAACATTTTTCTACAATTAGCAGAGCTAGTGGGGAGGGGAAGTCTCCTTTGTTTCTCTTACAATGGCCTTTCATTCCCTCCTCTTTCTTGAGCCGACCTTTAATCCTAAAGGTCCTGATACAGTTGTCTCAGGACCATCATCTTAACTCCATTCACCTGAGATCGTACAAAAGCTGAGATTCGGTAGAGGACACACGGCCCAATTAAGAATTAACACAATGAGTGGTCCAGTGAGGGCTGACAATAATGTGGTCAGCCACAGGGATCGATTGTACCAGCCCTCAAACCAGCTTTGGGGCCTCGCAAGCTCTTTCCCTGGCATCTAACGTTTCCCTAAGCTTTGTCATTGATTCTCTAACTACACCCATATGGTCCTTGTAGAAACAACAGTTTTCCTTTAGGGCGGTACATAGACCTCCTTCTTTCAAGAACAATAAGTCTAGCCCTCGCCTATTTTGCAGGACCACTTCCGACAGGGAAGTCAGAGATTTCTCCAGAGCGGTGACAGATGTTTCAATCGCCTGAAGATCCTGTTGTATTGCCGCCTCCAGTACCCCTAGCTGCCTAGGTCCTTCAATTAAGGCCTCAGTCCCCGTCCTCACCCCTGCTAGGATTCCTGCTCCTAATAATACAGCTAGAGTCAGACTGATAGGTTCCCTGGGGAAATGAGTTCTGCCTATGAAATGCTCCTCGAATTCTTCCGCAGCATAGTAGACTAACCTGGGGTAAATTTGGACAAGGACATAAAAATCTCTAGACTGATTAAAGCTAGCAACTGAGACACATGGGGTGAGCCTGGTGTTACATGGCCAATGGAGACTGGGTGCCGGGACAAGGAAGAGAGACCCGTTAGTGGTCCTTATGTTTTCTGTCCTGGAAGGGGGGCTGGCCTTCACACCTCCCTGCCTCAGGAAGCAAAAGAGTAGCCAGCGAGGGGCAATCACATATCTCTTTTAAAGGCTAAGACCATAAAATCACCATAGCAACAGGGACAACACATCATAAGGTTGGTCACAGTGGTCATGGGGTTGCCTTAAGACCAGCTGGTCAGGGGGCTTTTACAACCAGGTGTTGGTCACCGCTTTTCTGCTTGGAACTTCTGGTATTTTAATCACAGGTTCGACCAGACCATTATGTCCTATCTGAGTTGATTACGGCTATCTGGGCTGGATCACTCTGTTTCCTAGGACAGACTTTTAGACTTTTTGTTCCTTGTTCTCATGGGGTGGTGCTCTGCTGAATACCTGAACTGAATGCCTGGGTCAAGCCCTAGAACCCAGGGTCCTTCATTCCCCCATTTTCTTTTTGGGTACTGTCTCAATCATGAGACTCTGGCAATATGCTCATGGCAGTAGTCTATCTAGAAGATGGTCTTGTGCCCCACCCCTGCAGGCCCAAACTTATCTGCAAGGTCTCAAAAGAGCAAATGGGACCTGACTTGCAAAGCCAACTCTAGGCTGTAGGGACCTTTGGCCTTCACAAAAAGATTTGTCTCCTATGCCAGGTTTCCTTTTAACTTAGCATTTCAGCCTTTTAGGGGTTTTGGGGTGTACCAGGGCATAGTAGATTCTCTTTACTGCTTCAAGCTGACATTGGGGTGTTGTTCTTAGGGCCCCAAAAGGTTGAAAAGCTAGTGAAGGAACTAAGCTCCAGGGCTTCTGTCAGGAGCACGTAGCTGTCTGATCCAGTAGCCGAGAGACAGGAAACATCCCAAATCCGTAGAACTGGTTCACAGGCTTCCAGCAAGTCCAGAGCTCCTAGTCAAGTGGAAATCTGTTGAGATATGTTAAACCTGAGAACAAAAGGTTAGAATTTAAATCTTGGGCCCAGTCTTAGTAATTTGGGAAGGGCAGGAGTCCCCAAACCAGAAGAGAGAAGTATCATCCTTAGGGACAGACAGGTGGGGAAAACTTAGGCTGTACTTATCTGGAATCTTTTTGGCCTCTGTGAGGTGGATCCAAATTCTATGAGTCTCTTAAGCTCATACAAATTGCAAAAAGACATAAGAATTTTAGTTATTTTAGTATTTTCAATCAGGCTTTATAAAATGAGCTTGAAAACTAGCTATCACCTTGGAGAAGGATCTGATTGTCTAATTCTACCAAGCTGACAAAATTATAACTAGCCCAGCCGTCAATACTTGCAGAGATCTGAGAAGGATAAATTATACCTAAGTGCAGAATGAGCAGCTTCTGAATCTACTAAAAACAACAGAGACCAATCCATACCCAGTTAGCCATACCCAGGTCTCCACCTAGCTGGAGGCGGAAGTATCCAAACAGCATCAATCTTCAGCTGCCAGGCCTTTAGGGTGGGAGATTTTTCCCCACAGTAGAGGGACATATGGGAGAAGACTGACCTTACTTTGTCTAGGCAAAAGGGTTCAATCAATTCTCTAATGTCCTCAGATCTAGGCCGGGTTTGTGGCAGCAGGCAGGCATTGTGCTATGGCATCTTGCCCAGGTTAGCACTGCTTCAATCCAGACCAAGATCCTGGTGTCTCATAATCTTCTTTGGAGACCTTGGGTTACTGTTAGGATCTGGAAGTCTCTGTCTGAGAAATAAACATTTTAAATGCCATATTCTGCAGATCCCTGAAATATGAGGACTGTCCAGGTAATATCCGAATAGAAAAACTTTGTTTCTAGTTACTTGTAAGCTTACACTGCACAAGTATTTCACTCTAAATCTTAAAAAAGTTTGTTCTCAAAACTATGTGCTGAACTTAGATTTAAGATCTATGTCTGGCAAGATAAGCTGTCTTTGCAACCTTGATCACATACTTATAAACTTGTTTTCAGATATTAAAACAATTTCTAACACATAGAATCTATTTGTACACTCAGCATGGAGGCTGTATGCTCAAATTAGGTCATCTGCCAAAGTTCTTGTCACATAAATATCAATAGTGCATGATGACTAATAAAAATAAGCTAATTTCAGCATCTTAACAATTATAGTTATATTCACACATACACAGTTGGATCCAAGTTACATACATACATACATACAGATTTAA
>PVIH01026586.1:0-18467 GCA_004025045.1 Sigmodon hispidus | reverse complement strand
GGCTGGCTGGGAGGCTGTGTGGCTGGCCTCTGATGTTCTCCTCCCTTTCTCTCAATTTTTGATCCTTCTTCTTTTTTCTAGATTTTTCTCCTATTTCTTCTCTCTGCCTCCCAGCTCTGCCTATCCTTCCTCTTGCCTTGCTAGCGGCCATTCAGTCATCAGGTGTTTTAGACAGGCAAAGTAACACAGCTTTACAGAATTAAACAAATGCAAAAACAAAAGTAACACACCTTAAAATAATATTCTACAACAGAGAAGCCTGATGTTTGTTTATGTTGTCATCACTGAGAGGTTGGAGATACTTCCATGTCATCTCGTGGGCAGTGAGGAGTCTCTGATAGATTGACCCGGTCTTCCTTGCTCACCTGTTTCCTGTATCCTGGTGTACAACTTCCTGTGACTTGTTTGATTTCTCTTCCCCGCTGAGACGTATCCTAGACTTTGGCAGTTGGCTTTGGGTCACTTTGTTTGCCTCAGCAGCTCCTTCAGGATCTTGTAAAGACTGGTGCTGTGTCTGTTTTCTCTGGCTCCTCCATGCCTAGCGTTAGACCTTCCCTATGAAAAGCCTTTATGACTGTGGTAAATGTGCATGTGCACAGACTCCAACACCTCATGCTCTCCACCTACCAGGGGCGGGGCCCTGAGAGCTAGCTCATCCCTCTCAGTCTCCTTTAGCTCCCTGGTGAATTTTTTTTCAGTGTGGAAACCCTAGTGTAACTGCCCTGCTGTCCTTAGCAGCAGTGTTTTACGCTGGGAGATGTCTAGGAAACCCCTGTCTCAGCATGGCCACCACATCTACAAGTCTCTGGCTGGGCTCAGTTCTCATGCTCCATCCTCCATGGAGCTCCCTCAGAGATGAGCTCACTGACCTCTGTACTGCCCTCAGAATTTGTCCATGCCTGTTGGCTGTGTGCGGAATCCACTGTCCCCTGGTACTTCAGTGGACACACCTCCCTTTCCCAACCAGATGACAACTTTATGTGTCAGGGGTCTCCTTTTTTGTGTTTGTATGTTTCCTGGTAAGAGAGTGAATAGTGTCCCTTGAGGACATTGTTAAGTGGATGGTTGTCCTTTTCTGTGTTCCTCATGACTGACTGTAGCCACACTGTGTGCCGGGCTTGAGTCTGCTGACTGTTTCCTGCCACTCCTCAATGGCTTCATGCTGAAGCTTTTTGCAGCATATGCCACCACACAGAGGCCTTAAAGAGTTGTCTTTGTTGTCTGTCTCCAGCTGGAACAAATACTCCATTATATTATGTTTCCTCCCGTATCCCCAGTACCCACCAGGGGCTGGCCTGCCCAATGTGCTCTGTAGATCTTTCTGAATGAATTCACAGAACACCCCTGTTTTGGAGGTCTGGGCCAGATTTGTACTTCATTTACAACAAGTTTAGTGTCAATGCAAGGCCAAGAATGGGATTATTACTTCATGGAGTCCATTGAGAGACATGCTTCATAAAGCTGTCCCCAGTGCTATAGGCCCTGCCTAAGCCACTGCCTGAGAAGAGTTTCCAGCTGCCTGTGCTAAATCCAGCCCAGGATAGATAGATGCTTTTTCCAAGTTTCAATGTAACTCACCCAGGTTTCCGTACTCTTGGAAGTCTTGAATAGAATTAGACATGGCACTCCCTCATAACAGTCTTACTATTAGGTCCTTGTTAGCGTTCACTGATATATATGTTCAGCAGCCCAGCTGGGAGTTTCTAATATGCAGGGCACATGGGACCGTAGTCTGCTGCTCCTGTCTCTCCTATGCCCTTGCTGTAGTTGAATATCAACCTTGGGAGCAGCCATCCAGCCCAAGGCCTTCTCATGGCTAACCCTCAGTCCCCTGGGCTTTTCAGCATTCATACATGCTAATAAGGAAGCAGCCATATCTTCTGACTTGAGGCTCTTGTTAAACAATTTTTTTCCTCAAAATCCTAGGAAACATTTATACTTTAAAAACTTAAAGGCTTGTTTGCCTGATTAAGTTACCATTTACAAAAACATGTTCAGCCACAAGTCTAGCCACAGCAGGCCTTCCAGAACACAGTCTAGCCTCCCCTGGCAGGACTGCTATCTGCAGCAAGTATCTGCAGTGTGAAGAATAGAGAAACTAGCCAGAGGCTCTAGGGGCCAAGTTAGAAGAGAAAGCCTCCTGCTGTTTTGTAGGCTGAGACCATCCTTTCAATCACATGTGGCCTTTGAAGACATCTGGTTTGGCAAAGGAATCCCTTGAATGTGTATGTGATAGCACGTGCTTTCAAAGAAAGCAAAAACACAATGTGCTCCAAGAATGGGCAGCAGTCTATAAGCTAAGAGACAGCAAAATGTGTGTTTCTATGGATCTCTGTAGATATTCAGGAGACCCTACATAGGTTTCTACACTTTTCACTTGTTTTTTAAAGTGGGATTTTACCAAGTTCTCCAGTTGTTCAAGGGAATATCACACTAGGGTGAGCCACCAAGAATAAAGGAGTGTGACATTGCCATTATCAACTATATATGGTTGCATTTAAAAACATGTTGTACCCTTAAGATTTTCAAATTAGATATCCTACTGAATGTCTTCTTGGCCATTGCTGTAGACAATTTGGCTGATGCTGAAAGTTTGAATACTGCTCAGAAAGAGGAAGCTGAAGAAAAAGAAAGGAAAAAAATAGCCAGGTAATCCTGTTTTCTCAAGAGACATTTTCTCAGAGGTGCTAGGCGCACCCAGCCATGCTTCCCAAGGGGTGCTAGGCACTCAGACATGCCTCCCAAGAGCTTATGGTCTTTACTGCTGCTTTGTAGTGATTATGGACGACCATGCAGTACCAACTAAAGAGAAGGCACTCTTGGGTAAAAGCCAGGTGCTTGGCTTTTATCCTCTGAGCAAAGAATAGAGTCCCACATTCTTGTTCTTCAAGAATGACTGCAGTTAATTTTGGTGTCATAAATTAAATGATACACTGAATGTTGTTAGCTCTTGCCTGAGAATCTTAATAAGAGGATCTGTGTAATGACTCCATTGCATTAGATGAACAGGAAGCCCCAAGTCTGTTGCCCTATAGCCTTGCCATCAGTGTTTCCAATTGATGGTCCTCCATCCTGCACTGGCAACTCAGAGCCAGCACTTTAATACACAGCAGTCTAGTTATTCTGTTTCTTGTGTTCTTTTATCTATAGAAAAGAAAGCCTAGAAAATAAAAAGAACAACAAACCAGAAGTCAACCAGATAGCCAACAGTGACAACAAGGTATTTTTTCCAAAATAACTTCTCTGTGTTTCAAAGTGATTCTGTTAGTGTCTCCATCACTATACCACTTAGACCATGACATTGTCTTTGATTGTGACATTTTGCTGTGAAAAATAGAGCCTTCCATATAGTCTCTGAGGATTCTGATTGAGTTAGAGAGGGAGCTGAGTAATCAACAGTTCACCATAGGATTTGGATATTGGAGCAGTTGGACTGCTTGTTTTGTTTTGAGTTGCAACTGTGTGGTCAGACATAATGAATGGTTACCATTATGTTAGTGTCTTCTTAGTGGGTGTTAAAGCCAGGGTTTTTAGTAGATGTCTGTTCCCAGAGATGATCTTAGAGTCCAGGTGGTCTAAGAGGCCTCAAGGCTGCACTGTTGGGCTTCATCACACTCAGGACAGCTCTGGATAGTTCTATGATGTGTTTGTTCATTAAATTGATAAATACTGAGTGATAGTTGCATGACATACACTAGAACGCTCCATGGAGTTCACAGTTTAATTGAGTGACAGGAATCTAAATGTGATTATCACACAGTGTATGTGTCTGTACTGCCCTGGCAAAAGGAGAGAGCCAGGGACAGTGGCCACTGTGACCTGGGAGGTGACCAGCCTCTTCCCTGTTCTTGGTCTTTTGTCTGAAGCAGAATCTTTATCTACTGTCTCTGCAAGAGTGCATGTACACACACACACATACACACACACCACACATATACACACACCACACATACACACACATACACACCACACACACACTACACTAACACACACATACCACACACACACCACACTAACACACACACACTACACTAACACACACACCACACACACACACACACAGCACATAAACACACACACACACATATACACACACATGAGCCCTGATGCTGCTGAATGGCAGGACAGCCCTCTGAAGTACATTAGGTCAGCATTCTCTGTCATTCTAGGTTACAATTGATGATTATCAGGAAGAGACTGAAGATAAGGACCCTTACCCTCCCTGTGATGTACCAGGTATGTGGGGCAGAGGGACCTAGAAGTTTGTGGAGATACTGGGCAGGGGTCATCACACTAGGCTGCTAAGGCCACCAAGGCCATGGGCCCTGTTGTCTTGGAGAGCAGTTAGCTCTGTTTTCCCTCAAAGTCACAGACAACACTGATGGACTTAAGTCCCAAGATGGACAGATAGGACAGTTTTTTCTAGAGAAATGGGCGTGGGCTGTCAAAGCTGGAGGGTAAGCATGCCTGTGACTGGAAAGCCGCAGAGTGAGTGGTGTGGGGAAACAGCCAGATGCTGGGAGGGCGGCACTGAGACTCTCACCTGTGTCTGTGGCCATGCTGTGCCCTGGAGGATCCCTCCCTCCCACGTGTCATAGCTAAGTGCACCCAGCATGAATGGGTCTGTCCCACCCCCATACACGTGCAGCCTATATTCTGAAGGAAAAGAGAGGTTTTAGTTGGTGGAAGCAGTGTGTGTTGTTAAAGTGTAAGGCACATTTTAATATGAAGTTGAGAACAATAATTCAGAGCCAGATGTAATCTTTCACACCTAGAAAAACTGTTCCATTTAAAGTAGGTGAAGAGGAAGAAGAGGAGGAGGAGGATGAGCCCGAGGTTCCTGCTGGTCCCCGTCCTCGAAGAATCTCTGAGCTGAACATGAAGGAGAAAATTGCACCCATCCCTGAAGGAAGTGCTTTTTTCATTCTCAGCAAGACCAACCCGTAAATACTTTCTTCCTGGTCCCATTACTGCGGGCCCACTCCAGGGAGTCTTGAGGGTAGTGGGTGGAGTAAAGAAAAGTAGTTCACAGCCCCGTTTTGATCTGGAATGTCCTTGAACCCCACCAGTTTCCTCACCCCTCTCATCTTCTTTACCTTTGCCATACATCTAGCCCCAGGAAGTGTCCCGGTCCCTTCCCTTGTGGGTACCAGAGTCCTGGGAGGAGCCTGCTCTAGAGCCCTCACCCCCATTGCCCATGCATGGGAACAGAGGTAGGGCAGCATCTAGCTCCATAAGACATTATGGGGGAGTCCATAGCTCTCCCAGTGTGTACCCTGGCCACCTCTAGGACCCTTTCTTGACAAGTGTATCTTAGGATCTTAAGATGCTTTATGGAATGAGAATTTTGTAGGAAAGTTCTGCACAGCATCTTCATTTTCAGGCCTCATTTGGGCGATTTTCCTCCCTGTTGAGTTTTATGGTATTGCTCATGATGCTTTATAGGCTGTAAGCATTTGATTCAGCACTATGAAACTGTGCTTAAAATAGCATTTCTCATATTAAAATGATAAGGTGCTCACCAGGAACATGGTAATGACTTATAGAGTGTGAGGAAGAAGTCTATTTACTAGCTGGTTTCCAGGTTTAAATCATATGGGATTAAGTGGGCTGCCAGGGGGATAGGTAGCTCCTGGAAGGGTTTCTAGAAGAATTGCAGACATAGTTCTTGGCTGTCAGAGAAGAACACTGTGTAATTCACAGACCCTGCAGGAACTCAGGTGGGAAGCAGGGCAGGCTGTAGTCCTTGAAACTTGACAGTTTCATAATCTTTCACAAAATTAATTTGTTGATGTTGTGTTAATGGCAGGAGGGCACATGTGCCACTATGCATAGAAGAGGTTGGAGGACAGCTCTATGGCTTTGGCTTTCTCTCCCCTTTGTGTTGGTTCTGGACTGGAACTCTAGTTGTCAGGCTTGCATACAAAGTCCTTAGCTGCTGAGTTATCTGGCCCACCCTGATGTTTTTTATAGTGCCCCACTGAGCATCCTTGAAAAAGAAAACAACAAAAGAGGCTGTGGCACTGTTAGTGCTGCCTGTAGTTCATAGTGTATGTGTCTAGATGGGAGCAATGGATCCATTGTCCCAGAAGTCAGCAGCACCCCCGCCCTCATTGTCTTGGGAGGTCTTTCCCAGGCCCAGCTACTGTACTGTGCAAGCCTTCCAGGAAGGGCACATCGCTGAGTAGCCCAAGATAGGGAAACTTGAAGTGAGGGGTCATCATCATATAAGGGTGACTCTTAGTTTTGAAAATTAAAAGTTATTTTTCCCAAGGGGAAAAGATAACTTTTTAAATCTGAATATTGAGAGTAGGATGTTTTGACCCAGTCCCATGGCACCTCAGGAAATAGGAGAGATTCTGATGGGCCCCAAGAGCTATCATGAAAGACTTGGATCTGGATTGAGAGGCCCAGCTGCCCTCCTTGCTCCTCAGGGTTGCAGGATTCAGTGAGAAACCCATCACAAAGTGCAATGAGATCCTTACATCTGAACAAACGAAAAGGCAGCTTCGCTTCACCTTCTAAAGAGTACTTGTGAATCAACTATTGAATTAAAAATAAGACATTTATGGACCATCAAGATGGCTCAGTGGGTAAAGGCGCTTGCCGCTAAGACTGATGACCTGAGTTTGATCCTTTCACATGCATATGAAAGGAGAAAACTGACTCCCAAAAGTTGTCTTTTGATTGCTACATGCACACTGTGGCATCTGTGCCCCCTCACACACATGCACAGCACACATACATGCGCGCGCGCGCGCACACACACACACACACACACACACACACACACACACACGCATACATGCACACACACATACATGCACACATACACACACACCCATACATACACACATGCATACATGCACACATGCACACACACACGCACACACATACACACATACACGCACACATACACACACATGCATGCACGAACACATACACACGCATACATGCACACACACATACACACACACCCACACACACACACATACACACATGTACATACACACATACACACACATACATACACACACATACACACATATACACACACACATACACACACACACTTATACACACACACACACACAAGGATGGGTGAGAGAGGTGGGAAAAGAGAAAGAATAAGGAGAAATAACAAAGTGTTCTAAAAATAGGGCATTTATGACACTATTCTCAGCCAGCAGGAGTCTTCACCAGATCCCTCTTGTTATGGGTCATATTTGTAAATGAGAGAGATTGTGGATAAAGAACGGAATGTGTCCTATTATTTGTGTTAAAATAAAAACATGGAACAAATTAAATTTGACAGTTTAGTGGAGCAAAGGTTGATTCCCAGATGGAGCAGCCCCAAGAGCAGAAGCCATTCCAGGAGCTGCGCTGTGCAGTGCGGAGATTTCATCATGGACAGGACTTGGAGTGAGGGAGACGGCTTGTCCGGCCGACCCCACCCGTGCTCAGCCATTTGTCTGTCACAGGACTGTCTTTCTATGTTAGGCCTCCAGTTAGTTTACAAATAAGTTGGGTTGTAGCTTGTTGTATAATTTACTCAAGGGACTTAATTTGACCCAATTTTCTTTCATAAGTCAGGCATTATGCTGTGGTAGATAAAAATTAGTGGCAGACATGCCTCAATTTAAAATTCACCCTGGTTCTTATTAGCTTTGTAACCTTAACATTCTTTTATATTTACAAACCTCAGTTTTCTCGTGTTTTTAATGATTTATTTATATGTGCATGATTGTTTTGCTTGCATATGTGTCTATGTGCTACTTGTGTACAGTACCTACAGAGGCCAGAAGAGAATATTGGATCTGCTGGACTGGAGTTACACAGAGTTGTGAGCTGCCATGTGGGTGCTGGAAACTGAACCTGGGCCCTCTGGAAGAGCATCCAGTGTTCTTAACCACTGAGCCATCTTTCTGTCCTCAGTCCCATCCTTCATCTTTTGGAGGATAATAACCCTATGTGTAAGGACTGGGTGAAATGGTCTCTGTGAATCTCTCAGCACAAAACTGCTCACAAAACAAGCTGGATGTAGGCTTTGTGGAACAAACTGTGGAGCACACTGTTCTTCCTGGGTAGAAACAAGAGCAACCAAGCATTGGGCCAGCCTCCTCCTCCTGATTTCTCCCCCCTCGAAGCCCTACATCCTGGAGGAGCCCAGCAGGCTGAGGCCTGTGTTCATGCAGTGCTTTTCTCAACAGGATCCGTGTGGGCTGCCACAAGCTCATTAACCACCACATCTTCACCAACCTTATCTTGGTCTTCATCATGCTGAGCAGTGCGGCCCTTGCAGCCGAGGATCCCATCCGCAGCCACTCATTCCGGAACACTGTAAGCCTCTGAGAGGAGATGTGGGCAGGACTACCCTGGGGGTCAGCCCCAGCCTGTTTGTGTCAGGGGCCATCCTGGATATGGGCCCAAGCATGGGAACCTAAGGCTAGAGCTCAGTATGTGGTGCCAGGGATTTGCTTTCTCTGAACAGAGCTAATGGAAACCCTTATTTAATCATCTCCAGTCCTTCCTTCTGTTGTCTTCAGGGACCTCTTGGCTCCTTTGGCTTACACTGAGATTTCCCTTTCCTCATTAGGGGCACAGTGATGGCTCCTTAGAGGTTTAGGTCTAAGGGGAGAAGGCGAACTTGAGCCCTTGCATGCCATAGGCCCAGGACCTCTGCCCTTGGGTTAGTGAGTGGTAGAATTCCTTCTTATGTGGAATTTACATGAGGCTGCTCAGCTACTCCACTGATGAGAAACATGGCTCAGAGAAGAGATGTGGATGCAAGTTGAAAGGGGCAGCAGGTGCTGCTTAAAGTTCCAGTTATTCACCCAGTGCCAGAGCTTACAGATGGTGCCACTGATGTATCTGTGTCAGGAGATTCTTGTTTCTAAATTAGTCTCTGCTCCAGGATCTCTTTCTTAGCAGTTCATCTACCTCAGCCCTGCCTGAAGAAACTCCAAAGATGTATTCAGACAGCCACAGGCCTGTCAGGTGACCACCAGGGCACTGCCCTGGAGACTCAGCGGATCACATCAGATCAATAAACGTTAGGATTAAGACACTTGAACACATCAGTGCTCTCAGCTCTGTCTAGATGATCACGCCCTCATATCATGGCTCCCCATTTCCACTTCCGGGAAAGCCTATTGGTGATAAGAGGGTGCTGTGAGGAGACGGTTAGTGCCAGAGCTTGTGCTCAGTTAGCAAAAACCCCCACTCTAGGCTACATACAACCTCAACTTGTCACTATTTCTGCATCAATCTGAAGCACAGCTAGATGGCAGCATATTTTATTCAGCCAAATGCAAAACTGCAAAATGTGTGATTCTCATTCATCAGGGGCAGCTCACTAGTAGTTCACCCAAAGGGAAAGTTATTAACTCAGGGCTTTGATGAAGCAGTCCCCGTGAGCCAGGATAGGAGCAGGAGAAGCCAATGGGCCTGAGCAGGTGAAGGAAGCAAAGTGAGTCTCCCCAGTCTTCCTTGGGGGTCCCAGAGAGTAGCTGTGCGTGGGTGAGGTGGGCCCTTCATGTATCTCAGTCCTCTCAAGGGAGCAACAGGATTGTCTTGCCTGGGAGAAGGGTCTCTGGCCTCAAGTTGGGGGGTCTGCCTGTGAGCAGGGATCTGCCACAGCTTGTCCGGATGCCTTTTCTGATTGCCACGTGTTGTGCCTTGCAGATACTGGGTTACTTTGACTATGCTTTCACAGCCATCTTTACGGTTGAAATCCTGTTGAAGGTAACACATTTTTCCTTGACCTTCTCCGCTAAGACAGTCACAGCAATAATGGTTGCATCCTTTGCTTCCCTTCCAGGTGCTAGGTTATGCAGATTATGTCTTCACTGGTACTTTTGCATTTGAGATCATTTTGAAGGTAATGGGCCAGCCAGTGGTGTGACCGAGGCCCACTCCTGTGTAAGGCACAGGAGAGATGTGTGAAGTGTTTTGAACTTTTTTTTCTTCTGTGATCAAACTAAACTTTTTTTTTTAAACTACAAATTTATATTTTTTTTCCTATAACAGGTCCAATGTTGTTTTTTTTTTTTTTTTTTTACTCTAGTTTTTCTTTAACTTTTGAGTGCATATAGGAGCTACTTTGGCTTCACATTTTAGTTGGAATTGCATTTTATTCTTTAAAAAACGCTCTGAAATGTGTTCACTACTAGTGGAGACAGCCCTCTGTGTGAACTTTCTCCCTTCCTCCATCAGAGCCAGAGGGAAAGTGCTAAGCCTATGACAGGAAGCATTCTCTCCTTGCTCCTGGGCTGCACTGCCGTCCCGTGTCCTGGAATAGTAGCACACTATTTGCTTGCAACAGGTCTTGCAAGATAAGTTGGGTCTACTTGTGTGGAGATGTCTTGTTTCTGTTTTAATGGGATGGGCTTACATCTGCACAAACCAAAGGTGTATCTGAATGTACTGCCCATGCATGACCTAACAGGTGACATCATTGTGTGTGCTGCGTCCTGACTGTGAGCACCCCAAGGGGAAGTCCCTTCCTAGATGCTCAGAGGTCAGGAGACACAGCAGAGGGCTCAGAGCCTTCTGGAGTTGGGTTTTCTGATTTGGTTGTTACAACCAACTCCTCGTGGAAGAAGCTGAGAAATGAAGACTTTTAACTATTGTCCCTAAAGTATTTTGAAGTTCATGTGTACATCTTCAAAAAATGTATTTATGTTGAGCTCCTGGAGACTTGGGCTCCTCACAAAATCTTCTATTGATGTGGACAGAGCGTTGGTTCGTTGATGATGAGTTCAAAACCACCTGCCCCGATTATGTTCAACTGTGTTTCAAATCTTATAAAAATTTGAGTTTCCCACCTTGAATGTAAGCCGGTAGATTCTCTTCATCATGCTGGAGCAGAGCAGTAGCCCTGTGGTAAGGTCTATGGCACAAAGCATGCAGGGTCCCTAGCCCAGATTCTTGTTTTGCCCATTTGCTGCCTCTTTTTCAAAGCAAATTAAGGAGCATTTTCCTTGGGTCTATCAGCCTGGTTACTTGAGATTTTGCTCTACCACCTGCCTTTCTGAATTGTTGGATGAGTGTACTAACTCATGGATTTGGGGCCAGTGAAATCCTGGGTTATTTAATAACACTGTGATTTTTTAAAAAATATTTATTTATTTACTTATTATGTATACAGTATACAGAAGAGGGTACCAGATGTCATCATAGATGGTTGTGAGCCACCATGTGGTTGCTGGGAATCGAACTCAGGACCTCTGGAAGAGTAGTCAGCACTCTTAACCGTTAAGCCATCTCTCCAGCCCCAACACTGTGATTTTTTACTGGAGGATGTGCCTATTGAACTCTTCCATTGCCGGCAGAAACCTCACTGGAGCACTGCTCTGCGTGCTCTTGCTGTACAGCTTGCTTAATGTGGGAACGAGCCTGGCTCAGCTGTAACATCACCCAGCGGCCTCCTTGCTACACCTAATATTGTTGAGTAACCCGAGTAGGGGAGATGGGAATTGGGAAATTGTTAAAGCTGGAACAACCAAGTTAAAACAGAAAGGATCCTGGGAGTGCAGGAGCTGGGTGCCACCTCTAGCATCCCCTGACAGGGTTTAATGAAAACAATAGGTAAGCTCAGTGAGGCGGTGATGGCATTCTCACAAGCACACGCTCACCCTAGTCTTTCCTAGGGCAGGCTATTTAGACGCGCCAGAGCTCTGTTCTTATTTAAATTTTGTCATTGGAACTGACTGTAGACTGAGCTCTGCCACAGTTGGCCACCTCTTCCCATTTTCACTAACTTATTTTGAAGTAGCTTACAAGATCACTCAGCCCTGTTGCTTTGTATTTTTCTGCCTTATGGACGGTCATGAATGAAGTTTGCTTCTGTCAAGAGTTTGTGAGGAGCCCAGGTTCTTTGGTTTGGTTGGTTTTGGACCCTGGAGTGGAGGAGGAAAAAGTAACTAACACAATTTTGCTCACAGATGACAACTTTCGGCGCTTTTCTGCATAAAGGAGCTTTCTGCAGGAACTACTTCAACCTGCTGGACATGCTGGTTGTTGGGGTGTCTCTGGTGTCATTTGGGATTCAGTAAGTACTCATATGTCAGTAACCTAATCTGTTCAAGCTGGGCACCGTCTGACAATTACAGCCGGGTGCCTCAACTTGCCTGTGCCAGAAAGTGTAGGGGCTGTTCCTGCTTTTCTACTCTTTTTGTTTGCTTGTTTTTCCTGTACCTAATGCTAGGTTGAGTTTATTATTCTCCTTGAAACTGGCTTTCAACAGCAGATGACAGACATCTTGACTAGTGGGGAACAAACTGGGTTCTTCTCAGGCTGGTCCAAGACTCAGGGTAGCGGCTTTCTTTCACTGCAGGAAGAGCTTGGCCTGGGTGACCTCTTGGGACCCCTTACCCTCCCTGTGTTTACACAGCCGCTATGACCTTTGAGAGGTTTTCAGAGTTTCTGTTGGGGCAGAGCTGTAATATGAGGTTTCTGGTCCTGTCTGGCTGGTGGTCCAGACCCTCAGTCCTACAGTCCCAGACCAACTAGCCCCAAATAATCACACAAAGGCTGATATTAACTTCATGCTGTTCAGCCTATGGTTTAGGCATATTGCTAGCTAGTTCTTTTATCTTAGCTCAACCCATTTCCATTAATCTGTCTTGCCACATGGCCCATGGCTCACCTGTGTTACTTTTACATGTTGATTCCTGGGCGGCTGGATGGCTTCTCCTTTGACTTCACCCTCCTTCCCTCTCTACGCTCTTGTTTCCCCGCCTACTTCTAAGATGCCTGCCATAGGCCAAGACAGTTCTTTTATTAATGAATGGTATTCACAGCATACCAAAAGACATCCCACATCACTGAGCACTGCTGTTTTACCCTGCGTAGTATCCGGGACAGTCAACCATGGTTGCATGTTCTGTGAGCTGAATTCATTCTCCTGCTGGCCTGTGAGCATCTCTGCCCTGGAGCTGCCCGGGAGTACCCCAGTGTGAGCACACATGTACATAATGAGTGCCTTAGCTAAAGTTACCTGGAGAGAATTAGCATCAAGGCACAGAGAAGCCACTGAGCTAGAGCCCTCTGTGGGAAGAAAGAGTTTATTGGAGCATCAGAGGGCTGAGCTGTCTCTGGAATGGGGGTGAGGGACAGAGAACAGTGGCTCTGGGAAAAAGGTTTGCCAATTTTATGGGAACAGGTAGCGATGGGAGGAGGGGGGGCAGCCTGAGAGTTAGCACGGTGGGGGGGCTTTGCTCTAGAGCAGGTGTTGGGCTCTTCAGGAACTAGATGCTCTTTCCTGAGGTAGTTGGCCATGGGGGCAGATATGGGAGTTAGTGGCTTTTCCTGACAAGTGGAGACTCACTTCTGAGGAATGCTAAGTTTAGGCTTTTGCTTAGCAGATAGCACTCTTCCTTGTCGGGTCAGGGTCCAGCCCGAGTGGAGCCCAGTCAGTGAGGACACTGTCAGCAGCACTGCCATGGGGGTGCCGGGGCTGCTCTAGACCTCACCAGAACCAAGGTTCCTGCCTAGCATTGCCCTCCTTGTCACTTCCAGATGCTGCCTGGGGAAGAAAGCTCTGCATTCCACCTAGTGTCTTCACACTTCTCCCCAGCTCCTCAGCTGTCCCATCCTTCCCAGCTGCCCCTCTAGCACACCTCCTCCCCAGGGAGCCTGTGTTGTGGCCACACCCAACTGATTAACTGAAACAGATCTGTGATCTGCTATAGATCAAAGCTCATTGGCTAACTCCCAGGCTGTTCTGGCCCACACCATTACCTGTTTCCCCAAAAACCTAACTCTCTGAGAGGCCGTGCCCCATCTTTTCTTCCTTGGAGGAGACACCACCTTCACCCCCACCAGGGGTGAGTGCTGCCCACCCATCTCTCCTACCCTGTTTAGCTTCTCAGAGGCCAGAAAGCCCTAGCACAGGGTTCCTAAACTTAAACACTGAGATCTAAATGTTAGGAAACTAGTGTTTACATCAAAATAATGAGGTAAATGTAAATGCCTCTGTAAAGGCAAGCTGTGTACCTGAAGTCTAGCGTCTGTCAGGGCCCCTAGCTCCCTCAGGAGGCAGAAAGGAGCAGGTCCTACTAAAGTCCTGCAGAGAGACCAGCTCAGCTCCACATGGTTATGTGCATCATTGACTGATCTCAAGGCCCCTGCCTACTGTAACTCATGCCCTTGCTCACTTACCTCTGTCTGTTACCTCTGTCCTCCCTCAGATCCAGCGCCATCTCTGTTGTGAAGATTCTCAGGGTCTTGAGGGTCTTGAGGCCCCTCAGAGCAATCAACAGAGCAAAAGGACTGAAGGTATTGACCTATCTCCTCTGAGTGGGGCTGGCTAGAGTTGGGGATGGCTGCAGTTGAACTGAGGCTCGGAGTGGGACCTTTCCATCAGAAAAGCTGCCTCTGCCTAATAGTGTCATTCTAAAAGGGAAAGCTGCCTCTGCAGGAAAGAGCACCTGCTGCACAAGCATTAGGACCTGAGTTCGAACCCAGACCTACTTAAACTCTTGTAACTCTAGTGCTATGTGTACAGTGGCTGAGACAGGAAGGGGATTCCTGGTGGCTATCGTTGCCCTGAGTTTAGTGAGAGACTCCATCTCTAGAATATGAAGTAGAGGCTGATCAAACAGGACATACAATGTCCTTTTCTACTCATCTCACATAAACAGACATGCATCCACATAGCATGTACTGCTACACACATGCACACAGCAAAATTATGTTTGTTCGGCTAACTGGAGATATTGGTTATAATTACAATAATTACTTGTTACTTCTTTATCACTAGTATTTCTCTGTACTTATTTTAAATTATAAATCATTTTTATATGGATTATACAGCAGGAGAAAGGGTTGACATTGTTCAAAGATCTTTCTGGAATAGGGGTCTTGTGAGCCTGTGTGCAGATGGTATTTTTTTTTTCAATTAAACCATCTTCTTTGGAGGAAGCCCAAGAAATGACACCTAAAAAGTGTTCTTGGGGCAGCTCACAACTGTCTGTAGTTCCAGTTCCAGGCAAACACCAAGGCAAATAAATAAATAAAAGTTTAAAAAAAAAAAAAAAAAACGTGTTCTTGGACCAGGTGAAGTGGGTTAAGGTACTAAGCCCAATGACCGAGTTCAACCCTGGGATCCATGTGCAAGGAGAGAGCCAGCTCTTTATGTTGTCCTAATTTAAAAGTGTGCATCATATGGGACACAATACTTAGGCGGTAGGTACCCAGGAAAAGAAAACATGAGGTTAAAACAGTTAGAAATTCATGTCAGTATGCACCCAAGCACAGAAGCCCTGGCTAGTTAACCTATCTCATGACTACAACAAAGAAGGGAAGTATCATCAGCCTTCCATTTTTTCTCTATTCTCTCCCCAGCATGTTGTCCAGTGTGTCTTTGTGGCCATCCGAACCATCGGCAACATCATGATTGTCACCACCCTGCTCCAGTTCATGTTTGCATGCATTGGGGTCCAGTTGTTCAAGGTATGGGTACTGTCTCCGCCAGTGCTGGAGTTGGTTTCTATAAGAAGAGCCCATATTTAACTCTCCATCTGCTTTGCCCCTAGGGGAAGTTTTATCGGTGCACAGATGAAGCCAAGAGTAACCCTGAAGAATGCAGGTGGGCATCTGAGCACAGACAAGGGAATATGGAAGAGATATCAAACCTCAAGGATTGCCTCATGTTAGCATTTCAGGGGTTTTTGTCAGGGGATAAAAGGCCCGCCCACTCAGCTCATGCCCAGAAGGATGGTGATTGGTCTTTTGTTGTTTGTTTATATTTTCAAGTTCAGGTGAAGCTCAAGGAAAGGAAAATCACAATTCAGTATAGTCACATTATTATTTAGCCAGTACCTCTCTTAAAGTTCACAACATTTTTATCACCCCCAGAGAATGAGTAGATGGTTCTAGCTGTTTAGTATAGATCTCATAAACTGGGGGAAGGGATCTTGAAATGACAGTGACCAAGGGCCACCAGTATCTGCCCTGCTGTCCAAGTGGACTTTGAATGATATTCTCTCAAGCTAGCCTCACAGCTCAGGTCCCAGTGTTCAGTAGGGGGCTACCCTCTTCTAGAACTCTTGGTATACTTCTTTGCTCCTTGTTGCTATTGCCCACTTTTTGGATATATTTCTGTTCACAACAGCCAGCAGTGGAGAAACTGAAAAAAAAATCACATCTTATAATCCAAAATATTCAATAAATATGGCATGTTCATAGTTCATGCATACATTGCCCAGAGCTTAAGGCTACAGAAAATCTGTGTCCCTGACCTTTAGATTTACAGTTGGCTGGCGCCTAGTTTTCTGCCCTGTATGTATTGGTTGGGATTTTCTTGAACAAATGATGCGGCCATGGAGCATCAAACACAATTTGCCTATGACTGCATATGGCTCCAGAGATGTATTGACTAGAGTGAGGGATGCAGAGCAGCCGCAGTGTGGTGGTCTGGGCCCTTCTTTCTGGCTTTCTGCTGCTGTGAAATGTCAGTAAGAGGCTTTATCTCCTGGGTTCCTGCCACAAGTACACAGGTTTTTGTTTACCCTCTTATCTGGTCAGGATCCAGCCTAAATGGAGCCCAGGCTGTCAGTGAAGACATTGTCAGCAGCACTGCCATTTTACAGAATTCTGTTGGAAAGAAAACTGAGACTATGCGTGGTATGAGAAGGAAGAGATGTGTTGAGCCTAGAACGTGGATCAGCATATGCCTTTGCTTGCTTCTCAGAGTCTATGGAATTCTGTGGCCAGACTACTGATTCTTCCACATGCATTTCTAGACTGCCTTACATGAGAAACGTTTACTGTTTGGTCCTGTCTACCTGTTAACTGGTGCACACTGGATCTCTAGCCGCTCCAGCCCTGGAGAATGTGCTTTGCACTAGTCATTACTGGAGAGTTGCTTGAGGAATAGAGCAGATTAAATATCTAAGAGTAAAGGAAAAGCTCCATCTGGGCTGGCTGGTGGCCTGGCTAGGGCTATGTCTGGGGTTCTGAACTAATACTGTCATATGTGAAGCCAAGGTAACCCTAACCCTTTCTTCTCTAGGGGGCTTTTCATTCTCTATAAGGATGGGGATGTTGACAGTCCTGTGGTCCGGGAGAGGATCTGGCAAAACAGTGATTTTAATTTTGATAATGTCCTTTCGGCCATGATGGCGCTCTTCACGGTTTCAACTTTTGAGGGCTGGCCTGCGTGAGTATAAAGAATATTTGGATAATTTTCCTATGAGGTCCCTACCTGCTCCTTGGGAACTTTGGGCTGTCATCCTTCCAGGAGAGGGATTCTACTTTTGATCCTCACATCTAGCAAGCTTGCCTTTGACTAACTTTGGACAACTTGTCTTCATTTCTTGCCTATTGTGGCTCTTCCATCTGAACAGGCAGGTATTAAACACCTGCATCTTCTGGCTTCAGATGTGAAGGCCAGGACGGCATCTATGGGTGTAGTTAATGACATCCTAAGAGGCATTT
The DNA here is from genome assembly GCA_004025045.1 of Sigmodon hispidus. NCBI lineage: Eukaryota > Metazoa > Chordata > Mammalia > Rodentia > Cricetidae > Sigmodon > Sigmodon hispidus. Next base: position 1,025 of record PVIH01026586.1, on the reverse strand, counting down.
GTTGTATAAACTGCTGTTGGTGGATGCCCTTCTGCTATTCTTAAAGAGAATTTGACAGCTTCCAAACTGGCATTCATTCATTCATTCATTCATTCATTCATTATAATACATGTGAGCACTAATGTGTGACAGGCATGGACAGTTGCCACCATACCATTTCTTTCATAAAGGTACCCAAACACTCATTCATAAATTATGCCATTGATAGCAGCTTCATGCAGCATGTTTCATTAGGCAACATGGAGGAAATCACATGACCATGGCACCATTCTTCCCTCAGAGCCTAATAAAAATGCCACAAATCATACCTAGTATGAAATGGGGTCTGGATGAATGGCTGGGATCTGGGTAAGTCAGAATACCAGAAAGAAGGAAAAAACAGAAAGCAGGGGGACAGCCTCTGGGCTTCCTTCCAACATGCCAGGCCAGAGAGCTTGAGGAGGTGAGCACCCAGGCTGAGTCCTGCTGGATGCTGGGGCTCTTGGATAGCTGTGATGAACATTCGTACAAGCTTCTGTGGATAGTTGAGTAATGCCCACTTGTTAGGGTGCTGATGTAGGAGAAAAGGTGTGGAGTAAGAGCAAGACACTGTGGTGAGATTAGGTTTGGGACACCAAGCCTAGTGAGCCACTGAGGCAGCTAAGGAGATGTGATTCCATATGGGGCTGGGAGCTACAAGGAGCTGAGCCCAGCCCTGGACTCCGCCTCGGAGGACTGTGACCTAGGCACTTAGATGCCTCTTTGACTGGTGATAAGAAGGGAAGGGCGGTGACACCTGCCCTGCCAGAGAGGAGCAAGGTGCAAAGAGAGGCCATGCAAGATTTTGTACATGGGGTGGGGTACAGAAGGACTGACTGACTGTGGTGTTAGGTGGGTACAGAAGGACTGACTGACTGTGTTAGGTGGGTACAGAAGGACTGACTGTGGTGTTAGGTGGGTACAGAAGGACTGACTGTGGTGTTAGGTGGGTACAGAAGGACTGACTGACTGACTGTGGTGTTAGGTGGGTACAGAAGGACTGACTG
>PVIH01026585.1:0-18469 GCA_004025045.1 Sigmodon hispidus | reverse complement strand
GCTGAATTTCTGTAGGGTCTTGTAAAACTAAAACAATGATTAAGTCTTAATGAATTGACTATAAACATCTATAACTATTTTTATAGTAGCGGATATGTCTATCTAAAAATCTTGTTAAAGGTATGATATGAAGTTATCTTACAACTGCCTTGAATGGTCTATATATTAAAAGTGATCATTTTAGTGGGAAATCAGAATTCACACAGGCAATCTCTTCTTACATCAAGGAACTGAATTCCATCAGGATGTGGCCAGCTGCTGAGCCCCTGGAATGTGGAGGTGACTCTTCCCTTTTGGCCCAGTATGTTCCAGGAAGAAGCTCTATCGCATTCCCTTGCATGCACTTTTCTCTCTTCATTCCATCAGAATTCCCTTTGTACCACAAGTATTTTTGGAATAATAAATATTACCAGATTATATAGAGAAGCAGCTGAGAATCACTCAGTTTGCAATACCTGGCATCCCAACATGATGGACCATCTTTATGGAGCATGAGTCGGGCGCTGCTATAGGCATCTTAGCTGCAACATTTGGGAAGTTAGAAGAGCTAAGTTGTGTGTGTGACCCATTTCAATCTCTCCTCTCATTCTACCCTGCGGGTGGCTATTTTGGGTTTGGGGAGAACAGAGGTGAGGCTTGATGCAGCTGGAGCTCACCAGGGGCACACTCCCTGCATTTCTACCACCACTGAGCTTCCCTGGATATGGCCTTCTCTGCCCAGACTTCCTTCCCGCCTGTACCACTTCTGCTGATGAATGTAACTGTGACATTTTCTGGCCATAAGTCCTCATTGCATCTGAGTAAAGTATTTGCTTTTTTCCATTAAATAAAATGTCTGACGTTTCAGCTGTCCAGAACTTTACTCAGTGGTAATGAGAAAACAGAACTTTTTCTCAATGGTAATGAAAGATTATCTCCATGATTACATATTTGGAGGCTCTCTCAACCCTGTAGTAAAAACTCTTTTGTGTGATAATATATTTCATACCTAACACTTTTAAAAAATTGAAGGATATGGATGATCAAATACTCATTTAGATATGTGAAATGGATGAGTGTTCTAAGAAAACACAAGAGGATGGTAGATTTTACATTGATGAGGCCATTAAGAATCTCACTTCTTCCATAGAGCAGAGGTCTAAGTTGGCTAGAGAGGAGTGCAGGCTTTATATTTACGTTGAAATTAGGAAAATAGCAAACCAAGTACATGTAGAGAATGAGAGAATTTTCAATTCTATAAAATTATTAGAAGGGTCAGTTAGACACTGAAAAAGACTATGGCCTGTAGATTTCAAGACAATGAATATCATATAGAAATGATAGAATGAGATTCTGAGGCAACATCTGCCCATAACAATCCAGAACCTTCTCTTAAAAGATATTATGGTAGGAAAGATGCTCTAACTGAGGTGGTTACAATGAGGGGATTGCCCCCTAATCCACCAACACTATTCCTGGTCATGGTAGAGACCTAAAAAATATGTGGAAAGGCTTCAGACAAAGTGGAATATAATGATGCAGACTCTAAAAACAATAAAGGAAGCCACAGTGACATATGGAGTACACTCACCTTTGGTGAAACAGTTTTTAAATTCATGGTTAACATAGAATTGGATAATTCTTAATGACTGGATGCATTTGGAAACTGCAGTGTTGGACACTAGTCAAAACTTACAATGAAGGAATAGGTTTAGGAAAGAGACTAGAGACCTGGAGTCTTGAGATCAAACTGTGAATGCTAAAATCTCCAAGGAACAAATCCTGGGGAAAGGCCAGTTTCAAACTATTTATGATGACAACGCCTTGTTGCTTTGACATACTGTTGCCTTAAATGCTTGGAACAAGGTTTTAGACCCAGGACAGAAATGAGGTCATATACCCAGGTCAAACAAGGTCTAAAGGAGCCTTTTACAGACTTTCTATAGAGGTTGATTCAGGCCGTACATAGAGCAGTGTCAGATCCAGGAGTTCAGATGCAATTAATACTCTCTTTAGCTTTCAACCATGCTTATATGACATATAAAAAATTGCTCATGCCATTAAAGATCAGAAGTACATCCTTAGAAGAATGGATTTAATTTGCAATTAATGCTGAATCTCTACATACCGATGAAGAGAATTGGGTAGGACAAGCCATTGCTAATGTTAGGAAAGGAAGTCAGGACATCATTTATTTTGATTGTGATAAGCCAGGCCATATAAAGAGGAATTGTAGGCAAGGTATCTATGGGAATACTCCTGGTCCCAGGAATGACTCAAACAAAGGGCCACTACTTTCTGGCTTGTGCAGGAGATGTGGCAAAGGCCAACACTGGACAAATAAATGTATATCCACAAAAGACAAAGAAGACAACCTTTTACCATTGGGAAACATAACTCGGAGTTTCACCTGGGATGCCTCCATAAAGCAGACCTCAAAGCTGAACAAGGTCCAGTTATATTGGGTCATAGTGGAAGAGCAGCCTTCTCAGGAATAAATCTAAAGACTGGAAAAGAAGACCATGTAGCCATAGACATTGGATTGCCTTTACAGGAGAATTTGATGCTATCAAGTAAAATGACAAAACATATTATGGCAGACTTCCATAAATGAACAAAGACCAAAGTTGAAAATAAGAATAGATAATATTTATATGAAAGGCTTAGTTGCAATAGGACTTGATGTTTTGATCATAACCCTACAATAATGGCACCGCAGTTGGCCTTTCAAGGAGGTAGATGTTCAATTTTAGGTATTGGGACATTATCCCAGGTAAAACAGAGTATGAGATGGCTTGAATGCACAGGACTAGAAGGACAGAGAGGAAGATTGAAGCCATATATGGCTAACGCAGCAGTGAATTTATAGGATTGTGATCTTCTACAACAATGGAACACCCAGATTAAGATCCCTCCAGGCTCAAATATCAACCAGAGATTCAATTATGCCCCTGAAGACAATGTTTAAAGAGGATATGCAAAATAGCCACCAGTTATTCAGGTTGCACAGCAACTCAGGTTAAAAGCTACTGACCCCCTAAAGACACTCACAGCCCTGCCTTTGAAATGGTTGACAGACAAACCTATTTGGGTTCAGCAATGATCTTTTACAGAGGAGAAATTGCTGGCCCTAGAATAATTGGTACAGGAGCAGTTACAAACTCAGCATATTGAAGAATCAATCAGCCCATGGAATTGCCCCATATTTGTGGTCTAGAAGAAGTCTGGGAAATGAAGAATGGTGACAGATTTAAGAGCAATTAATAAGGTGATTCAACCCATTGGCACCCTACAGTCTGGTATACCCTTATATTTTTTGCTATATAGAGGATGACCTATTATAGTTATTGATTTGAAGGACTGTTTTTTTACCATACCTTTACAATAACAAGATAAAGAAAAATTTATATTTACAATTTTTACACATAACAATACATGCCAAGTAAAAAGTTAAAAATGGAGGGTCCTTCTACAAGGGATATTGAATAGTCCCACTCTGTGCCAATATTTTGTCCAACAACCACTAGAAGTTATATGCAAACAATTCCCACAATCTATCATTTACCATTACATGGTAATGCCATTATTAGTGGACCCAGACATAGACACCTTGGAAAGACTGAAGAAATGAAGAAGGTGTTGCCTGATGGGGGACTTCACATTGCCCCTAAAAAGATATAAAGAGGGGATTCTATCAATTATTCGGGATATAAAATAGGCTTGCAAATGATTAGACCTCAGAAGGTACAACTTAAAAGAGAGAGACTGAGGACTCTTAAAGATTTTCAATAACTACTAGGGGATATCACCCACATATGACTGGTTATTGGTATAAAAAACTATGAACTAGTTCATTTGTTCAAAACCCTAAGTGGAAATAAAGATTGAACAGTCTCAGGGAATTGTCTTACAGCTGAGAAAGAATTAGCATTGGTGGAAAAGCGATTGCAAAAAGCACATGTGAACCGTATAGATCAGATCTCGATATCATCTTGGTTATTTTACCTTCTGAGTATTCCCCTACAAGAATCATAACGCTAAGAGAAAATATTATACCAGAATAAATATTTCTGCCACATAAGCCAAGTACAATATTGAAAACGTACATTAAAAAGATTTCCAAAGCAAAATTTAGGCTTCATCAGTTGACTGGAAAGGATCCAGCAGAAATTGTTGTACCTTTCACTAATGAGGAAATTGATCAATTATGGGCAGACAATGAACCTTGACAGAAGACCTGTAGTGGCTTCCTGAGAGAGATTAATAACAAATATTCCTGAAACAAGAAGATTCAGTTTATAATGAAAACTAACTGGGATTTTCTTCATGTGGTACAGAATGATCCTATTCCTGGAGCCCCAGCATTTCTCACTGATGCAAGAAAATTAAGAAAGTCCAGTTATAAATTGGAAAACTTCAGTAAGGTGGCACAGAGCCCCTATAATTCTGTTCAGAAGGCAGAACTACATGATATTATTATGTCGTCATTAGATTTTACAGACCCTCTTAGCCTGATAATTGATTCTCATTACACAGGAGTTGTATTACATATTGAGACTGCTGCCTTTATTCCTGATGATACAGAATTAATCTTATTGTTTGTCCAGCTGCAGTATATCATCAGAACTAGAACACATGCTATGTACATAACACATACCAGGGCTTATACAGGCCTTCCTGATCCTTTGGCACAGGGCAATAATGAGATTGACTGGTTATTAATAGGAAATGTGATAGAAGCCTCAGAGTTACATAAGAAACATCATGTCAATAGCAAGGGATTAAAGAAAAGCTTTTCCATCACTTGGCATCAAGCCTAGGAAGTTCTGAAAAAGTGTGTTAAGTGCTCTAAGTGCTCTGTCTATAATAAGCCCTTCTAACCCACTGAGAGTAATCCCGAGGGTACAAAGAGCAATGACATTTGGCAGATGGATGTGTTTCACTTTCCAAAATTTGGAAAGATGAATTGTGTTCATCATACCATTGATATCTACTCAGGAATGCAATGGACTACTACCTTGAGTTTTGAAAATGCTAATTGTGTACTCACTCATCTTCTGGAAGCCATGGACTTGTTGGGAATTCCTGCTCAAATTAAGACTGACAATACTCCAGCATATGATTCCTGGAAAATGAGGCAGATTTTTGGATATTATGAGATAAAGCACTGGGATAACACACAACCCCACTGGACAAACAGCTGTGAGAAGGTCACATCACACCTTGAAAGAGATGCTTCATAAACAGGAAGGTGGTATGAAAAACCAGGGAGAGATTACACAGTGCCTTGCTGACATTGAGCTTTCTTAATGCTGATGAGAAAGGAACTTCAGCTGCAAAGAGACTCTGGGTAATAGAAAGGACTCCTGAGTTGAACCAACCTATTTATTTCAAGGATATACTAACTTCACAATGGAAGCCAGGATATGTGCTTTGATGGGGTCGGATTTTGCTTTTGTTGCCGCTGGCAAAGAAAAAATATGGGTACCAACCAGATTGATAAAGAGACGATTAGCAAAGGAAACCCCTCCAGAGGAGAAGGAGTAACAGTTCTTCTGCCGATATGACAATAAGATATGCGGTAAAGAACATTTACCTAACAAAGATGGGGCAGGGTCTGTATTTTGTTTTTACAGAAGAATGGATACAACCCTCTGCACGACATTAAAAGGATGCAGACTGCTTAGACTTTTAAAGCTGGAGGAAGATCATATATGAAAGGACTACAGAGGAACACAAGGACAATTGGCACTGACCTGCACTAACAGTAATTTCTCAATTCTCGCTACTGTTCATCTATATCTAATATATACATGTAAAAAAAGCAGTCCTAGTTTGATCATGGAAAAGGCTGGCTTTGGAGATGGTGCAAGTGACTTTCTCCCTTTCTAAAACCAAGCACATTGGTAACGAAAACCTGAGAGATTCTGTCTCATATCAGAAAAGCCACCTGGTGTAAGACAGAAGATAGATGGAATATATAGGTGCCAATATTATTGCACTCTTATTTTAAATCATATTTCTTTCTGCATTTCCTACTCTTTTAATCTAAGAATCTTATCTGCATACAATTTGCCACATAACAGTCAGGATACTCAGGAATTCCAGAAACATGTTAGAAAATATCAGACAGATAGGCATGTTCAGCTACTTCATAGACTGAGAGAATATGACATTGAAAATTTTGTTATCAAGAATTTAGTCATGAGAGACTCAACAACTCCTGGCATCACTGTTCCTTTTCCGAGATGGTGTTGAGCATCACAGACATATCACATAGAGATTGTCTTCCTTCGTGGATAATGGCCTGATGGGCAAAGGACTGCATTTGCCCTGACTGCTCTCAGCAAGCACACTGTCCAATCTGGATGAGCAGGATGAAGGATAGAGACTGCTGAAGCCTGTCTGAACTGGATAAGATAGTCTCACCCCAAAATACCCTGCCTCTGAAGAGACTTGTCAGACATCCTAGTCCAGTAGCCAGAAAGGTGGATGCTCCCACTGTACAGAGAAGCTGTGGATGACTGTCCAGGTAGTTAACAGTCATTGTCCTCTCCTAAATCCTGGAAGTTATTCTCCATGTTTCCAACCTTCAGGTAATATATTTTCCCTCTCAGGTCTTGATGGTGTTGAAGACTGGATAGTTGAGGTTTCTATTACTTCATACCTCAGCAAAAACATTCAGGTACTAGAAATTTATCATTTAAGATATACAGCATTGAAGCAATCCCTGATATTGCCTCATATCAATATTTTAGACATTAAGATGCACCTTGTTTTTATGGTTTGTTAATAGTAGTGTAACCTTGCTTATGTTAGTGCCTTTCCTTCCCCAGACACAACCTTATGGTGATCCCTATAGTACATAGTCTTATACTTAGTTTAGAACTTTCTTATTTAGACAAAAGGGAAAGATGTTGGGGAAATCAGAATTCACCCAGGTAAACAGTTGTGACATCAAGGAACTGAATCCCATTGGGGTGTGGCCAGCTGAGGAGACTCAGGGATGCAGGGGTGATTCTTCCCTTATGGCCCCAGCGTGTCCAGCAAGAAGTCCATCACATTCCATTGCGTGTCTCTCTTTCCACTTCATCCCATCAGAATTTTCTTTGTACCATGTTTTTTGAATAATAAATATTACCAGATTATATAGAGAAGTGGCTGAGAATCATTTTGAAATAGCCCATTGAGTGATGTATAGAGCACACTGGGGCTGAGAGAGAGCCACCTCCATATCCTGAGAGCTCTCCCCAGCTGGCCACACCCTGATGAATTTTAGGTTTTTGACATCACAAGTGTTTACCTAGGTAAAGTCTGATTTCCTGCCACACCCATTTATCAATTGTTGTTCTTAGTGTCTGTGTTACTGATGTCATATTTAGGAAGTGGTCACCTGTGTTAATGCATTGAAGGGTATTTCCCACTTTCTTTTCTATCAAGTTCAGTGTAGCTGGGTTTATGTTGAGGTCTTGTATCAACTTGGATTTGAGTTTTGTGCAGTGTGGTAGATATAGATCTATTTCTGCTTACTACTACCCCATTATGCAAACACCATTGTTAAAGATACTATCTTTTTTCCATTATATGTTTTTGGGTACTTTGTCAAAAATTAGGTGTTCATAGGTGCGTGAATTAATGTCAGGGTCTTCAGTTCAATTACATTGATTCACAAGTTTAATTTTATGCCAGTACCAGGTTGTTTTTATTACTGCAGCTTTAGAGTAGATCTTGAAGTCAGGGGTGCTGATGCCACCCGAAGTTCTCTGTTAAACAGCATTTTTCTGGCAATACTGTATTTCTTCTTATTTCATATAAAGTGGGGTTCTTTCAAAGTCTGTGAAGAATTGTGTTGTCATTTTGACAGGGAATTAATTGAATCTGTAAATTGTTTTTGATAAGGTTGTCATTGTTACTGTGTTCATCCTTCATATCGAGGAGCATGGGAGATCTTTCCATTTTCTGATATCTGCTTCAATTTATTTCTTCAATGACTTAGAGTTCTTCTCATACAGGTCTTTCACTCCTTTGTTTAGAGTTACCCCCAGATATTTAACCCTATTTGCTGCTACTGTAAAGGATGATGTTTCCCTGATTGCTTTTTCAGCCATTTTATCATTTGTGTATAGGAGGGCTATTGATATTTTATATTTAATCATGCACTCTGCTACCTTTTTAAAGGTCAGTTTATTAGCTGTAGGAGTTCCCCGGTAGAATTTGAGAGTCACTTATGTATACTATCATATCATCTGTAAATAGTAAGAGTTTGAGTTCTTTATTTCCAATTTGTATTTTATTGATCTCCATTTGTTGTCTTATTGCTTAAGCTAAGACTTCAAGAAGTATATTGAGTAGATGTAGAGAGAAAGGAAAGTCTTGTCTTGTTCCTGATTTTAGTGGCATTGCCTTACATTTCTCTCCATTTAGTTTGATGTTGGCTTGCTGTATATTACCTTTATTACATTTAGGTGTTTTCCTAGTATTTTTGACTCTCAAGCACTTTTATTTTGAAGAGGTGTTGGAATTTTTTGAAAGGCTTTTTTAGCCTTTAATGAGATGATTATGCTTTTTTTCAGGCTGTATGTATGATGGATGATATTGGCAGGTTTATTTGCGTTATTTTATTATTTTAAATAAAGTCACATTTTCTATCCATGTATATCCTTGTTCAAAGTTCCTTCTCCCTCTTATGCACTCCAGTTACACTCTCTTCTCTACATCTCCCCATCTCTTCCCCAGTATGGGGAGGAGGTCTAAAGGTCCCAATGTCTCAGTATGGCTTAGTTCAGCATCCACTCCTGACAGATCTGGTTTCCTCCCACAAACATCTAGACTGAGTTAGGTGTTCCTCTAGAGAAAGTGGGATCCAAGGTGCCAGTCCAAGGTTTATCCGATCCCAAGCTGTTCAGTGGTTATGGTTTACAGCTTGGACATGCTTTACTTTTTTTCTCTTTTGTGTCTAAATTCCACTAATGAGTGAGTTCATCCCCTGCTTATTTTTCTGGGTTTATGAGACCTTGCTCAGGAGGATATTCTCCAGATCCATCCATTTGCCTGCAAATTTTAGGACACCATTTTTTCTTCCTGCTGAGTAGTACTCCATTGTGTATATATACCACAGTTGGTTAATCCATTCTTCAGTTGAGGGGTGTCTAGGTTGCTTCCAGGTTCTTGCTATTAGGAATAATGCTGCTATGAACATAGTTGAACTAAGGCTTTTGTAGTGCGAAAGTGTGTCTTTAGGGTATACACCCAGAAGAGGTATTGCTGGATCCTTGAGGAGATTGATTCCCAGTTTTCAGAGAAACAGCCATACTGCATTCCAGACTGACTGAACAAGCTTACAATCCCACTAACAATGGAGGAGTGTTCCCCTTGCTCTGTACCTCTCCAGCATAGGCTGTCATCAGTGCCTTTTATCTTACCCAATCTAACAGGTGTTAGGTGGTATCTCACAGTTGTTTTGATTTGAATTTCTCTGATGGCTAAAGATGTTGAGCATATTTTCAAGTGCCTTTCAGCCATTCGTAATTCTTCTGCTGAGAACTCCCTTTTTAGTTCTGAACCCCATTTTTTGATTGGGTTATTCAGTGTTCTGGGCTCTTCTTTCTTGAATTCTTCACATATTTTAGAGATCAGCCCTCTATCACTTGTAGGGTTGGTGAAAATCTTTTCCCATTTTGTAGGCTGTCGTTCAATCATATTGACAGTGTCCTTGGCTGTAAAGAAGGTTCTCAGTTTCATAAGATCCCACTTATTGATTGTTGATTTTAGTCTGTGTCACTGGTGTTATATTTAGGAAGTGGTCGCCTGTACCAATTTGTAGAAGTATATTTCTCACTTTCTTTTCCATCAAGTTCAGAGTGGCTGGGTTTATGTTGAGGTCTTTGACCCACTTGGATTTGAGTTTTGTGCAGGGTGACAGGCTTGGATCTATTTGCATTTTCTACACTCTACCAACCAGGTATGCCAACACAATTTGTTAAAGATACTATATTTTTTCCATTGAATATTTTGGGTCTTTGTTGAAGATCAAGTGTTCATAGGTTTTTGGGTTAATGCCCAGATCCTCAATTTGATTGCATTGATCCACAAGTCTGTTTTTATGCCACTACCAGGCTGTTTTTATTACTGTAGCTCTATAGTATAACTTGAAGTCGGGGATGGTGATGCCTCCTGAGGTTTTTATTGAGCAAAATTTTTTGACGATCCTTGCTTTCCTGTTATTCCAAATGAAATTGAGTATTATTCTTTCTATGTCTGTAAAATACTGTGTTGGGATTTTCATGTGCAGTGGATTGCTTTTGGAAGAATTGCTATTTTTACTATGCAGATCCTCCTTATCCAGGAACTTGGGAGATCTTTCCATTTCCTGATATCTTCTTCAAATTTTCCTCAGTGATTTAAAATTTCTTCAAATACCGTTGCTATTTCTTTGGTTATAGTTACTCCAAGATATTTAAAGCTATTTGCAGCTATTATAAAGGGTGATATTTCCCTTATTTCTTTTTCAGCCCTTTTATCTTTAATGTATAGAAAGGCTACTGATTTGAGTTAATCTTGTATCCTGTTACATTGCTGAAGGTGTTTATCAGCTGTAGAAGTTCCCGGATAGAATTCTGTGAGTCACTTATGTATACAATCATATCATCTACTAATAGAGATAGTTTCAATTCTTTTCCAATCTGCATTAATTTGAGGAAAGGTTTAGCTAAAGATTCACCCTTAACCTGCATCAGACAGTTCACATGAGCAGAAGGCATTACAAATGCAGTGAGTGTGGGAAAGCCTTCTGCCTCAAATTAACACTTGTTCAACTCCAGAGAATGCATACTGGAGAGAAAGCTTGTGGGTGCAGTGAATGTGGCAAGCTCTTCACCCACAAGTCCAACCTATTTTTTTCAGATTTTCTTATACATTTTGTATACAGTCTGTAAGTATCCATGCCCACCAGAAGAGGGCACCAGATCTTACAGATGGTTGTGAGCCACCATATGGTTTCCAGGAACTAAATCAGGACCTTGGAAGAGCAGCTAGTGCTGTCAGCTCTGAACCATTTTTCCACCCCAAGTCCTGCCTTTTTAACCATCCAAGGGTTCACACTGAAGGAGACCATAAGCCAATGGCTCTCCATTCATTGGTACTAGACTGTGAAGAAAGACCTAGGAGTTCAGGGAGCATGTGATCTGCTCAGCTAATTTCAAGGGTAATAACCAAGATGACTGAAAGTGGCCTTTGTGATCCAGACATCAACCACAAGTTGATTCCCTTCTGAACATCTACACTGGAGATATGAGCATTGTGTGACAGGTATGTAAGAAGCAACAGTAGCTCTGCTGCACAAAGCTCTTTTCAGAGTTTATGAATATTGGTCCTTGTAACTGAAACTGCTGTACCAATAGCTGCTGCCAATATCAGGTTGTTCAGTGCTTATAGAACCTTACTATGTACTACATTGTGTGTTATCCCTGGAGGACAGCAGACATGGTATAAGACCATTACAGTCTGCACTAATACATTCATGTCCTGAGGGTTAATTAATAAAGTAGAGGACAGCAAATCCAAGGTAATGGGCATCTAAAAATGATTCCGGAATGTTCTGATCATTCTATCTGTGAGAGGCGAGAGAACACAGACAGTCTCAGGTCTTCTCTGTTGTTCCTCTGTAGATACTCAGGGAAACAGCACATTTCAAATGTCACGGCATTGCCAGGGCTACAGGGGCCAGAATGTGGAAAAAGGACAGAGATGCTTGTCCATGTGTGTGACCTGGGACTAAAAACAGTCTTTATTGTCCATGATGCTATGTGTTCTTTGAAGTAGCCACTCTCCTAAATAGAGTGGTACCAGTGTGCATTAGCCAAAAATTCCTGTATTTTAGTAGACAGAAAAATCATAGTTATATGTGTTTAAGAATTCACTTTGCATTGAAACATTTCTTTTATTAAGTTCTATTCAGGTAGAGTTGATGTGTCCACTGCTGTGAATAACTAAAGTATAAAGTGTGGTAGGTGGTATTCAATGTACAAACCCATGATCTCCTCCCTGTGGCACAGTAATGAACATCTTCATTGATCCTGATGTTCCTTCCTTCCCTGTACACTCCCTCCTTTCCTAACTGCCCATCCTGCTGTTCACTGATCAGCTTTTACTATAGGCTTGTTCTCTTCTTTCAGCAGTTCATGTAATGAAATAATGGCCTTTCATTTTCAAATGACCATAAAGATTTCTCCATTATTAGTTCATGAGTGGTTGACTTTTGGGTTATGAGGTAGTTTTCTCCTGCACCATCAGCTCATGCTTTCTCCATCTGTTAGGGGACATTTAGATGTCTTCCAGTTGGGAGCTTTCCAGATAAAGCAGCTATGAACGTTCATCTCTGAGCCTCTCCAGTGGGTTACTATCCAGGTATCAGGCATCTGGGTGTCTCATTTCTGCCCACAAAATTTTTCCCTTGGTGAAGTTCAAAATGGGAGGACTATATTCTTTTATTTTCCCCAAGGAAGGGGCATATGCCATGCCATACAGCCTCATAAGAGACCATAGTTGACCAGGAGGCAGGCAACCATCAGCAGGCTTCATCCTTTGATTAGTGACTCTACAGACACAGTAAACAGTTCTAAATTTACTGGTGGAATAATCTCAATAGGTTTCAGATCATAGTCATCTCTGGCTCTGCATTGTTTGTTTGGAAAAACATTGCCTTGGGTGCTAAATAGTAAAGCCAGCCTGTACACTCAGAAGTCACTAAGAGGAAAGTCAGTCTGTACACTCAGGAATCCCTAAGAGAGAAATCATTCTGTACACTCAGGAGTCACTAAGAGTGAAGTCAGTCTGTACACTCAGGAGTCACTAAGAGTGAAGTCAGTCTGTACACTCAGGAGTCACTAAGAGTGAAGCCAGTCTGTACTCTCAGGAATCACTGGTTTGCACATGAGAGCTATGCTTCTGCTGAGGTCCTTGGTCTTCTAAGGACTGAACAGTCTTCCTTAGGAAGCTGTCACATCAGGAAAGCCATGAATGTGGTCCTTTGGAAAAGGGCTGGTGCATGTTTATCTTCCCCACTGACACACTGTGTCCTGAGTGTGTGATTCCTAGCAGCAGCTATACATCAGTTCCCCAAGGTGCTCACCCACACTTGCTCTGTTCAATGCATCTTCTTGTTATCTACCTCTCTCTGAGCTGTGCTGTTATTTTCTGTATCCCTAAGAACTACTGCTGTTTATAATGCTTGTTTGTACCCCTTGCCATTCCTCCCATATTTAGTTGTATGGTTGTTTTGTATGTGAGTATATGAGAGACAGCATACATGCATATTAGAGAGTGTGCAGTGGGATGTCAAAGGTTAATCTCGGGGGTCACTTTTTACCTCCCATGTTTAAGACACTGTTTCTTGTTGTCTGAGACTGGACTGCAGACACAATTCAGGTAATCACATGTCACCCCTAATCTCTCTACAACAGTCAGGGCTCGTCGACATATGCTTTCATGTCTGGCTTTACATGTGTTCTGGGATTAAAGCTCTGTCCACAGTAATACACAGTATCTCTCTCTCCATTGACCTTTCTTCTTAGATCTTCTCTCTGTTCTATATTCAGCACTTGCTCATCTTTATCACCACTAAGACTATTAGTAAGTTTTGTTTTTGAGTCAGTGTCTTCATTTGTTGTGCTAGCTGACCTGGAACTTGCTTTGCAGACCAGGCCATGACAAACTGTGACTGTTGCTAGCAGACCTAGAGAATCTGATAAGGACACCCTGTCATCTTCTGAGTCACTCACTGTTATGGACTAACCTATAGGGATCCAGCTGTCTGTGATGAAGCCCCGAGAGAGTGTCTGTGCACCTCTTGTTGTCCTGCCAGACCGGTGAAGCCCATGGCTGACTACATGCTATTTACCCAGACAACTCATGTCTGACAGTCCCCAATGCTACAGTCAGCCTGGTGTAGGGGTGGAAAATTCCATAGGTTAGAACGTGGGAGGCAGAGAAAGATGGATCACTGGAGTCCAAGGCCTGCTAGTCTATATAGCCACAAAAAATGTTGCAATGGCATTGCCATGATCACCTGCCACTCAGTGGCAGTGGCCCTGCTCTGAGTGCCTACACAGGTCATCATTTACTCACTCTCTCACAGACTTTATGAAGACATCACTTGATTCCTGTAGAGCAGAGAGACATGAGGCCCAGAGCAGAGCTGCAGATGTTTATTAGAATCAGATGAACAGTCTGAACAGGATGGGGAAGGTGTCTGGATCCAACTTCAGGCGGGAAACAGGACAGGACAGCAAGATGACACTCATATTCATCCTTTCCTAAATCTCTAACTTAGGAAAGAATTTTTTAATTATGTCTTTGACATCTTTAGGTAAGAAGTCCTCACATTGATGGCTATCATTGAAGGCATTCTGGAAAAAAAAGGCAGAAAAAGGCACACATAAGATACAGACCTCAGCAGGGCACGTCAGTCACCATGATCAGGCCTCTTCTTGTCCACAGGGAAGAAACATCCCTTCAGGGATCCAGCCAAATTCTGCCCCTAGGGAGCTCATACACAGCTGTTCAGAGGAACTGGGAAAACCTAACCTAGCCAGGCAAGGATGAAAGAGATAAGGTTATAGAAGGTGTTATGAGAGCTGAGACTGGAGAGGACAGGATGGCTGAGTATTGTGTCTCCCAACCTGAGGACGTCTGTGTAGCACACTGATTGTATGACTACATTCTAAATATATCTCTAGTGTGGACATGTTAGAAGAAATTCTTTATTGGAGAGGACTGTGGTTTTGCAGGACCTGACACCCAACTAAAAGTAACTTGGGAAACATAGAGTGAGAGATGTTCTGTTCACAATATGCAAAATAATCCAGCTGTGCTTAAATAAGAGACAAAGAGAGACAGCACATAGCTGTGGTGAGCAGCTGCAGGCACATCTGGGGACCGGGGGGCACCTAGGCCATGGAGGAGGTTCTGGCTGTGGCTCTGAGGATGCCAGTGGAAGGAGGGCTCCTTCTGACAAGGGGAGTAGAGTCAGGGAGGCTCCAGACAAGGTGACATGGCCAGTGGACAGAAGGAAGCTTCAGGCACCTTAGAGTAGAGCTGAGGTCCCTGTCTGTGCAGAAGGCAGACCAAGGACTGTCCTGTGTCACTGGCTGCCCTACTGTGGGTGAGAACCCAGTGTGGACCCATTGTGCAGGAGAGGTTTGCAGGAACTTGCATAGAACAGGCTGGATGTGTGTCAGGCCTGCTGCATGGACATGTGCTGGGGGAGAGGGATTCAGTGCTCTGTTGACGACCCCCTGACACACATTACTGGTACATGGATCATCTGTACACAGCATTCTACCAAATGCAACATTTGGGGATGTGGGGGTAAGAAGTTACCAGAAATGTGTTATGTAGGACTTTGCCGAGCGGTCCTTCTTCATAGAAGCATGCCTGTATTTTTCTCAAAGCCTCCTTTTCCTGGGAAGTATTTTCAAGTTCAACGAGCAGCTTCATTAATCCCTCTTCTCCAAGCATAAATTTAGTCCTTTCTATGAAAGACATTTCTTCTGCTGCAAACACAGAGAACATCATTAAAGAAGCCTCAGGCTGGCCGAAGACAAGGAGCTCAGGGTTTCTTGTCACATCTACAGAGGTCTTAACAGACCTTCTGCACAGCCCCACCCCTCCCAGATATGGCACAGTATCCATGAGACAAACTCTCCCAGGAGAAGGGGACATGAGAACCAGCCTGCATATCTGACCTTCACATAAGTCCACACATGACTCAACTGTGTATCCCACTAATTCTCTTAATCACCAGCACATCTGACTCTCCTTCCCACCCATCCTATCTGTCCCAATAAAAAGCAGAAAGCTTCAAGACTCTTTTGCTGAACTCCAGGGACCCCTGGATCAGTCTCAGGGTCCTGCTTGGAGATCTCTATGGAAGTGAGAAGGGCTGAGAAAGGGTCAGGAAGGCGGTCTGTTCCCATTCTCACTTGTCTGGAAGCCCAGGTCTCCAGTCACCAGCAAGGCCAGCAGAAGCAGGGTCCCCTTCATGGTGTAGAGTGAGAAATGCTTTTCTCAGAGCAGAATCTGCTGCCTTATAAACTGCTGTGTCCCTGAGACCAGTCCCTCCCATCTCCACCACACCCCACCACCAACCCTACCTCCCAGGAGCTCCAAATGCCTTAGGGCAAAAACATGGCTTCTATTGGATCTCATTTTCACTGGCATGTTCAAATGAACTTAGGAACATCTCCCATTCAAAGACCAAATGGCTGGAGACATCCTGATGTCATCTGTTTCTGGACAGAATGGTTGTACCTTTGCCAACAGACCATAAGAGCTGAGATGTCTAAACAGGCAGATTTGAGTCAAATGCCCTGGTGTCCTGGCCCCAACTGTCACCTCTGTTTCCATGTCACATGCCTCCTCACTTCTTCTGACTCCAAGCATGTTTCCTCAAGCTTGGAGGTGGCTAACACAGGGATCAGGAGTGTTTCTGTCACTGTAGGCAGCCAACAGCCCAGAACACTGCATCTAACTGAGCTCCAGATCAGAGCAGTATGTGTATATCCAGGACCATATGAGGCCCCTTGGACATCTTAGTTGCTGTAGCCCTTGGACTCTGAGGGCATGGGGACAACATCTTCTGGGTTTAGTGACCCCAGCCAGGGTAGTCCCTGTGTGTTTGGTCATGTAAGCATCCTCAGGGGCTAGTGATTTTGTATTATAACAAGGGCATCATACTGAAATCCCCCCTCACTGCCAAGAAGGCTCATTTCTGTTGTCCTGCTCCAGTCTTTTACACCTCTACCAGTAAGCAGGTCTCAAGATGTGTGAACAGCCCAGGCATGGATAGCAGCCAGCCATAAAGGGAGGAATCTATCCCTGTTTCATAAGTCTCTGTTTACAGGTCTTCTGTTAACTACAGCCTTCCACTGTCCACAGGCAGTTCTCTGTGTGTGTGAACTTTCTCAAGGTCAAATCAACCTGCCACTCTCAGAATGATATTTGTGGCACAAATGGTATTGTCAGTTAGGAGTAGAGTGAATCATTCCTGGAGGTTGGAAGCTTGGAGTGTGTGATGTCTAATCCTGATAGTCGTCCCAGATTTATAATCATCATGGAAACAAAGCTCTGTCTCATTGGGAGTTTTTAGGATAGGTTAATTGATGTTGGCAGTCTGACTTTATGTGGGCAGCATGGACTTGGTTCATGGCCTGAGTGAGATAAAGTAGGCTAGCTGGGCATTCATGTCTGTCCACTTCTGGACTGTAGATGTGATCAACCACATGTTTCTTCACCATGCCTTCCCACCATGATGGATGGTATCCCTTTAAACTGTGAACAGAAAGTTTCTTCATATCTGGTGTTTTGCCACTAGGTCAAGAATACATTAGTAGAGTATGTTTTAGCATGTGCAAATCTTTGATGTTAATCCACAGCACCACACACAAAAATGGGGGTGGCTATGGTGATGGGTCAATGGGTGAAGGGCTCATTTTGCAAGCCTATGAACCTGAGTTCAAAATCCCAGGAAATATGATCTAATGTACACACACACACACACACACACACACACACAAACATGCACACACTTACACACACATTGTCACTTGTGCCTATTCACATACACAAACACAGATTGAAATGTACACCAGACACACCATGGCACCTCTGACCATACACATAAACACACACAAACACACAGGAAAATACATATGAAAAATGTTTGTAAAAACTAGCACAAGAAATCCTAAATAAACTTCTAATAGTCAAATATAAACACCTTGAAAAACAAATTAAAACACCTTATTGGGTTGTATTATAATTGTGAAAAGTTCTATGAATCCATGCTTGAATGGTTGAATGGGAGAAGGCTTCAGTGGTTGCATTCTGTAACTGAAACTGGAACTCAATCTGTAGTCCAGCCTCACTTTGAACTCACAGATATCCCCCTGCCTCTGAATCCCAGGTGCTGGGAATAAAGGCCTGGGCCACCACTACCTGCCTGCTTTCTTATAGCACCTAGGAACACCTGCCCAGGTACAGCACCAACCACAAAGGCCTAATTTATCCTCCAGTGATCACTAAGAAAAAGACTGGAGTGAACATGCCCAGGGACATCCTGTTTGGGGTGGGCAATGAGGAGACACAATGCCTTCCAGGCTTGACTACAGTCCAAGGGTATTGAGGTGTTTTCTTTTCTTTTCATTTATTTGTTTATTTATTTACTTTTTTTTTTCAAGACAAGCCTTCTCTGGGTGGCCCTGGATGTTCTGGAATTCTCTGTATATCAGGCTGCCTCAAACTCAAAGGGATCCACCTGCCTTTGCTTCCCAAGTGCTGTAATGAAAGGCATTCCACACCACTGCCCAGCAGAGGCGTCTTCATCTTTGAGGTTGAGGTTACCTTCTCTCTGATGACTTTAGCTTGTATCAGGTTGACATAAAACTGACTGGATACCATGTGGTCACACAATCAAAAGATCATATGCACATAT
>PVIH01026584.1:0-18470 GCA_004025045.1 Sigmodon hispidus | reverse complement strand
TGCCATTGCTGCTGCTGTTGCCATTGTTGACATTGTTGACATTGCTGCCATTGTTTCCATGGCTGCTGCTGTTGCCATTGTTGCCATTGCTGCTGCTGTTGCCATTGCTACCATTGCTGCCATATCTGCTCCTGTTGCCATTGCTGCCGTTGCTGCTGCTGTTGCCATTGCTGCCATTGCTACTGCTGTTGCCATTGTTGCCACTGCTGCCATTGCTGCCATTGTTGCCACTGCTGCCACTGCTGACATTGCTGCCATTGTTGCCACTGCTGCCATTGCTGCCATTGTTGCCATTGCTGCCATTGTTGCCATTGCTGCTGCTGTTGGCATTGCTGCTGTTGTTGGCATTGCTGCCATTGCTGCTGCTGTTGCCATTGCTGCTATTGTTGCCATTGCTGCCATTGTTGCCATTGCTGCTGCTGTTGCCATTGCTGACATTTCTGTCATTGCTGCTGCTGTTGACTCTGTTGCTATTTCTGCTGGTGTTCCTATTGCTGCTGCTATTGACATTATTGCTGTTAGTGCCATTGCTGTTCCTGTTGCCTTTCATGCTGCTGCTGTCATTGCTGTTTCCGTTGCCATTGATGCTGCTGTTGCCTTTGCTGTCATTGGTGCTTCTGGTGCCATTGGTGCTGGTGCTGCCATTGCTTCTTTTACTGCTGCCCTTGCTGCTGCTGCTTCTATTGCTGCTGTGGCAGCTGCTTCTAATTGCTTTCCTGACATTGTAACCTACATTACTATGGTTCCATTTTGAACTAAGTCCCATCATGGTTTCAGGAATCTTCCTGGTTTACTTCTTCAGATGAGACTGCTAAGATACCCAGCCTCCTGGATTGAGCAACTACTACATTGTTAGATATTCAATGAGATACAGCCACCATGGACTATTCAGACTGCTGTGTCACTGTGTCTCCAGGACCAAGAAACTACTGTATCAGCTTCTCAGCTGTGTCCCTTTTGAAAAATAAGCTGATTTAATTATATAAAATGTGTACTCATGTATACACTTAGCAATTCTGTTCCTCTGTGGTACTTGGAGTGGCTTCTTATACTGGTATGGTAGCTCTACATGCCTTTGTTGAAACATATAGTAAACAAATTATCTGCAGGAAATATGCCCATTTCTGTGGCCACCATTAGTCAGTGCAAGGCAAAAGCCTGAGCACAAAAGATCAAAGTTTTGATGTCCAGCCAAGCAGAGAGATGGAGGGATCCCTAACCCCAGAGCATCACTGAGATTCTAAATAGTCTCAGATCCTCTCATTATACACCTCCACACTCCTGGTGGTAGATAATTGATGCACTTTCTTCATGCTGTTGCTGACATATATCCCTCATGGTCTGCTCCCAGCCAGCCAGCCTGTTTTCTCCTCATTGTAGTGTCTCCTCAAGTCTTCATAAGCTGCTTATTGGTTTGTCTCATGTCAGCCTCACACTCCCCACAGTTCTCTTGTCTGTTTCAGTTCCAGGAAGATGTATATTCATACCTGTTGTGGAATATTGATTACACTGTGTGAAGATGTTACTGTAATTGGTTTAATAAAAACCTTAATGTCTAATAACTAGGCAGAGTTTTCAGAGCAGAGAGAATATTGGGAAGAAGAAGAAGGAGGAGGAGGAGGAGGAGGAGTCACCAGCCAGACCAGGAGGAAGCATGACAAGTAGCAGATGAGGTAACAAGCCATGAGCCACATGGGAGCATGTAAATTATTAAAAATTGGTTTATTTAAGCTATAAGAGCAGGTTGGAAACAAGCCTAAGCTATTGGCCTAGAATTCATAGTTAGTGAGAAATCTCCATGTGGTTGGAAGCCAGCTAGAGATAAAGAAAAACAACCTACAAATGATGGCTAATTTTGGGACATGTATTTCCACATAAGACTGGAAAAAGCTTTATAAAAAGGTTCCAAAAACAGAGGTAAAATTGGCTTCTTAGTACCACCGTCTCTCATGCAGGCTGTGATACAGGGATGCATCGCTCAGCTGCTTTGAGCCACCAGCAACCATGAACTAAACTGTATGGCAATTTAAAGTTTTGTTCCTGCAGACAAAAAGGGTTAGAGATATGTAATTTACTTTTTGTCATAGGGTTTTATTACAGTAATAGTAACCATACCTAAGACACCATCCTCCATCAATCAATAATCAAGACAGTTTTCCAGTCTTGCCATCAGACCAGTCTGATCTAAGCAATTTTTTGGTAGATGCTCACTTCCCAGATGACTCTTGGCTGTCTCAAATGACAACTCAAGTTACCTAGGACAGTCATATTTTTCCTAATCAAAATGCTTATCTGTAGCATTTTGTTGTAACAAGTTAACCAGTCTTCTTTGTCTGGAGAACTTCACAGGGCTCTCCTTAGGCTAATATATGTAGGGGGATGCTCCTTCCCATCCCCACTGTGGAACTGAATTCTTTCTATCAAAGTGCTTCCTTGAACTTGGTTCTTCGGGACATAGTTTGCTCCATTATGAGCCCCTCATTTTACAGGGCAGAATTTACTTCCTCTGGTCACAGAGACAAGCCTGCTGCCAGGTTGCCTGCCACTGGCTCAGACTTTCTCCAGTCACCATGTGGTCTCATTTTGAGCTTCTCCACCACTTTCTGGCCACACTGCTAATTTAGCACTTTGCATGGTGGGTCGTGTATGCATTTATGTCTAAAGCTAAATTATAACTTTCTAAAAGGAAGGAGCCATTTTAATGCTCTTCTGGTTTTTCCCTCTCTGTATGTAGAGTCAGTCATGTGGGTAAATGATGAAGAACTAGTAAATTGATGAATTTGAGAAATAAAGTTGATCACATTTCTTTGAAAAGTAAACAGGTCTTTCTGGAACTAGAATAGAAACCTCATGATTTTTTGAACCACTAAAATGTGCAAGGCTTTCCATGACCTCACTACAATACTTTATTATCATCAATTACAGAAACATTGTAATTTCAAGAGCATTAAACCAAAAGCAAATAAATGTGTATCTTAACAATTAATTAAAGACAGCAAAGTCCTTAACTCAAAGCAAAACTCAATGGTCCAGAAAATCTCCTTCTGCTGAGAACTCACTTCAAAATTAGAAATAAAAAAGAAAAGTCTCAGAGTGGGCAGGGAGTGGGCAGGGAGTAGGCAGGGGAAAGGCTTGGAGTTATAGGTTAGAAAAAAAATCACCGAGGAAGTTCTGCCCAGAGTTGAACTTGTAAGTGCCTTAAGGTTTCGTAGGGTGGCGGCCATTGTTGCTGGGCTGTTGGGCGGTCTCCATCTTAAACTCAACAAACTGGGCACACAAATGGCATCAATTAATCTGAGATTGGTAATGACGTGTTTGCTTTGAACTGAAGGAATGCCATTGTGGCTTCACTGCTGTGGTCAGGTTGCTGTGGATGATGGTGGGGAAATATATGTCCTGGATACAGCCATGTCATGGCCTTTGGGAGCCATCCAGATGGTTTTGAGTAATTAGGAATCTCTGGATAAAAAGTATTTTCTTCAAGAAGCTCAAATAAAGGAGCAAGAGCTTATCATAATCCTGGGTATTATGATAAACCTACCTGTGAGTGGCCAGTAAGTGTTTTCTGTGGACTCACAGCCCTTTGACTGGCAGGACATACTGCTAGATGCTATCATTGATCTACCATCTCCACAAACTTTATTCTATTTATATATAGAAAAAAGTGTGTTTGTGTGTATGTGTGTGTATATGTGTGTATATGAATACACACATGCAGTAGTCAGAAAACAAGCGTGGTGAAGGTCTTCACCTCGTCTGACAGGGGGTTTCTTATGTAAAGCTGCAAATTCTTGGGGTTTCTTCTGCCTCCATTTCTCTCCTGCCTCAGGAATTACAGTCACATGCTTACCACATCAGGTCTTTGTACCAGTTCTGGGGATCCAATCCTGGGTCTTCATGCTTACACACTCTAAGCCATCCCCCAGCCCCATTCATTTACCATGTAGAAAAGCTTTCTTTCTCTGATATGCCCATTTTTAGAATGCAGTCCAAGGTCACAGGTTCAGCATTTCATCATGCCCTGTCTCTTTGGTGCTTGAACTTACTAAGTTGGCAAAGGCAACTGCACCAGACAGTGGTTTGGGACAGCAGAGAGTTTACTGAGCAAGCTAGAAAGGGGCAGAAAATAGCTCTTTCTTTCCAGAGAGATCTTTATGATTAAGTGCAAATTAATCCAAAACATGTGGATCAATTTTCTCTGAAATTACACACAGTTATTAAAAATTAAGAGGGAAAAGGGAATGGTTTTTCTGGTAATGCCATACATCTAAGAAAACAGCACACACATACATATACATGTGCTAAAACATGCGTATACTAATGTACACATGCATGCATACATAAACATAATGTGCATACACATTAACATGTGTGTAATTGGGTACACAAACATATATGCACATATGCAGATATGCACACACTCATACACATATACATATATTTAAAGAAACAGCACACACACAGGCACATGCATATACTTTTACAAACACACATACATGTGCACACATATTCACATCCATATGTGTATGCACATGTGCATGTGTATATGTGTGTGTATATGTATATGTGACAAACATGCACGTGTGCATTTGTATGTGTGTATATATGTGTGTTCATATATGTGCATATGTACAAGTGTGTGTGAGTACACAAGTATATGTGGATATGCATATTTGTGCATGTGGATGTGTGCACATGTGTACTTGTAAATGTGCACAAGAGCAAACGTGCATGACTATGTGGGTGCACTTATGCACAAGTATAAGTGTGTGTGTGCATATACACATGTGTATGTATATGTGTTTGCACATTGTGTGTATATGTGCAAGTGTATGTAGGCATTCACAGTTTCACATGTGTATTTATATGTGTATACACACATGTGTATGTATATATGCTTGTGTATATACATGTTTGTATATGTATGTGTATGCACATATACGTGAATGCATGTGTACACAGGTGCACATGCATATTTAATATTTGATTGCATACATGTATGTATGTAAGGGTATATATACAAATATTCATGTACATATTCATCCCTGCATGCACACATACATATGCAGGCCATACGTGCACACACATACTGGTGCTGACAGTTGTGAGTCTAATCTAGCCAGTGATCCCTATGTGTGGGATCCAGCTGCACTCACCTGTGCCTTCTTTCTATCTCCTACGGGGGGGGCTATCAGTTAAGTCACCCCATTAGTTGCCTTCGCCTTAATGAATGCTGCTAAGATTTGGGCTTTAACATACATAACTTTGAATCAGTAATATCCTCCATGGCTCTGTGATTTGCTGCCTCCATATGTAACCTCTTGGCTTTGACTCAATTTGTGCTGCTTTTTGACTTTCAGCCTTTATTTTAGTTGAACAAGAGGGCACTGAGAAGGGAGCAAGGGGAAGAAAAGAAAAGAATCAAGGAAAAGATGGAAACAAGATTCTTCTGCTGGGCTTTTGAAATGTGTAATTGTCTGTACAGGCTTTGGAGCAGAAAAGAAGAAACAAAGCAAAAACCCAAGAGTTTAAATATTTGTTGGAGTCTGGATTTCTCCTTGCATCCATCCCTTCCCCCACAACTATTTTCCTCTGGTAAAATTAAAGCTGAAGCTAGCAGCTGAAGTCTCCCTCTTGAATGTCACCCACTCTGCTGCTATTATTCTGATTTTTTCTGGGCAACGCCCATTGGTTCCCTGCTGCAGCTTGGAAGCCCTGCTTCTCTTGAATCTGGCCTGACAGCTGCACTGAATTTGGAGTCACAGGGTGATTTATTGGGTCTGCCGATGTTCAGCCACATGATTTAGGAGGGAAAAAAGAGAGAGGGGGAGAGAAACATGGAATGCACCAAAAAGCAATATATGCATTATTATTAATAATAATAATAAAGATAAATGTCAGCCCCAAGTGACTCTTGTGGCCCTTGCCACTCCATTTAACATTTTAACGGTGGCATGTGGCCTATGCGTGGCACTTGATTCTGTCTGGTGCCTTCAAAGGGGATAAGAGAAGGTTATTTGTCAAATACTGGGTTGGAGTTGGGCGTATTTTCCAGGCTCTGGGTCGGCCCAGCCCAGCTGCATTCCTGTCCCTGTCATTGAAGGGGTTGAACTTTGTCACATTATTAAGCTGTCAGCAAGGCCAGGGCGTTGTTTAGATTTCTGGTGGGAACTCCTCACACATGCTCTGGGGCTCCGTAGGGATTTTATCAACACCATTGTAAAACACGCACAAATGAGCTATGCTAGAGTTGCCCTGGGAAGGCCAGTCTCCCTTGGCCTCATCAGGCAAGAATGGAAATACCAGAGCTGGACTTGTGTACCACCCACGGGCACCCTCCCCCTACCTCTGCAGACACCACCTACAGCAGGTCCCTTGCTCTGCCTGGCACTTCTCCTTGGGTATTAATGGTGAGATAATCACCTTTGGCCTCGGCCACATTAAGTCTCCTTACAGTAGTTCTTCCCCAACCCTTGAGGTCCAAATGTTCTCATCTTGTTAGACCTCCAGGCTGGAGGCTGAGAGAGCTGAAGTCGGCAAGAATTATAGCACTCCCTGCCTCCATAAGGAAAGCCTCTATTCAAAGGGAATTGAAAGGAGCAGCCATGCTACATAGCTATCAGCAGATGGCCCTAGGGAAGGGCTGCAGCATGGGAGGTTTTCCACCAGCCTTCAAACCACACCACTCACACTCAGCCCACACGGTGTCCACATGGAACAAATATTGGAAGTGAGGTGTGGGGAGAGGAGCCTGGGTCAAAGCAAGTGATGGAGACACCTGCAAGGCCCTGTAGACTGCACATCTCATTGCTGGGACAGAACATTAGCCAAAAGCTAATGCAGAAAGAAAGGTTTTTTCTGGCTTATATTTGGAAGGTGCAATGCGATGCACTATGGAAGGAAGATGCAGTGGTGGGAATGTGAAGGAGTCACTGGCCACCTTGCACTCACAGTCAGGGTGCAGAGAGAACTGAATGTGGGTGCTCCAATCACATTCCCTAGTCTGTGCAATGTTCCCATTCACATTCAAGAGTGCTTTTCCTCTTCAGTTAAACCCTTTTGGAGATACCCTCACTGATACACCCAAAGATGCGTCTCTTTGATGATTCTAAATCCCACCAAGTAGACAGATCAGTATCAGAGAAGATCCAGCATCCTTCAGATCTTTGGAAAGCAACTTAGCAAAAGCTGTCATGTGGCATTCTCTTCCCCTCCCAAAGAGAAGAGCAAAGGAATGTGCTCAGGAGAAGCCTAGGAATTTTCAGGATCCACGAGAGTATCAGGGAGCTTTGAACACATTGACATCAGCTGACTATGTTCTCTATTGACTCTCTAATCACTTGTCATGTATGCTTGTTGCATGTTGTGTGTAAACAGATATACAGTTATATCTACGTACATATATACAAACATTTAGAGCACTATAATAAGATGATAACAGTGTCACATGTCTTATGAACCAAAGGGAGGATTGTGGGTCACAATATAAATACAAATACTCTTGAGCACACTGAGGACCAAATCAATTCTGGTACTTAACATTTCCACCCTAAAACCAAATCCTGTTTTCTGTTATATCTCATATGTGTGTATAGATATAGATATAGATATAGATATAGATAGATATAGATAGATAGATAGATAGATAGATAGATAGATAGATGGATAGATAGATAGATAGATAGATGAGTGACTGACAGATCAACCAGTTCCAGGTGATTTCCTGTCAAGCCCACCACTCTGATGAGATTTATCTAGAGAAAGCATAACTAAGCCCTAGTATTTCTTGGCTCTGCTCTGGTATGCAGCTGGGCCAGGTTCTGGGTCTGGGTCTGCCAGTAAATAGCTGTGAGAACCTGAGAAGCACACCAGCTTTCTGATCAGCAGGGAAGATTCACTGACTTGGGCTTCCATGATTCTTTTCCAACTTGCCTGATGAAATTCAGAGAAAAAGAGTATGAGCTGTTCTGTTCAGAATCCAGAGGCATCGGGGAAAAAGGCCAGCAGCAACACTCGCAAACTGGAGCAAGTCACACCTAAATAGAAACACATGGCTGTTTCTCCTCTCCATCCAGGGCACAGCCACATGTGGGTGGTCCTCACAGGGAAGTGGGGGAAGAATGCACACCTGTTCAGAAGATTTTATACACAAGGAGAGAACCAGCTTTTACCTCAGACCTCTCACTCCATACAAGAGCATCTAATGGGGAAACGTTTAGCAGGGCCATGTGTCTTAGTCTGGGTTTCTTTTGCTGGGAAAATAAACCATGACCACAGCAACTCTTATAAGGAAAACATTTCATTGAGACAGTGGCTTACAGTTTAAGAGATTCAGTCCATTATCATTGTGACAGGGAACGTGCAGGCAAACGCGGTGCCAGAGAAATAGCTGAGAGCCCTACATCTTCGGGCAGAAGAAAGTCAACTGTGTGTTATCCCGAGCATAGAAAACTTCAAAGCCCACCTCCACAGTGATGTACTTCCTCAAACAAAGCCACACCCACTCCAACAAAGTAACACCTCCTAATAGTGCTGTTCCCTATGAGATTATCGGGGTTAATTACATTTACACTACATACCATGTGACACCAGTGGTGGTGAACTGGCTGACAACCTCATTCAGTTGCGGCCACCATGCCTGTGGATGGATGCTGTAAGAACTTCCTGTAAAAGCTGCAGATTGTCAGAGGATATGCTGTACATTGCTCATTCTCCTTCACTGTGTGCCAGCACATACTATTAAAACTATCCCAAATGCTCCTAGCAATGGGGGATATAGAACCTGAACCAGCCATTTTCTATAACCAGACAATATTTCTAGTGGACAGATTGTAACTCCAACCCAGCCTCACAACCTTTAACCTACAGTTTTCCCTGCCTACAAGATATACTGGCTGCAGAAATTATGGGAGTGGCCAACCAATTACTGGTCCAGCTTGAGACCCATAGCATGAGAGGGAGCCCACCTCTGACACTACCTGAAAGACTAGAACCCAGAGTCTGGACATCCCAGAGACCTAGGATGATATCAGATATGCTGGTAAAAAGAATCAATGAAATAATTCCTTGAATATGCTATTCTGCTATACTCATAGATTGGTCCCTAGCTCAACTGTCATCAGAGAGGCTTTATCCAGGAACTGATAGAAACAGACACAGTGACCCAAATGCTACCACAGTGTTGAATAAGAAAAACCCATACAAGACAAGTAAGTAAAACACACCAAGAAACATACAAATAAGGCAATGGGTTTAGACCAAGGAAATCTAAGTTGCATCTCAGTCTGCCACCGTGTTATTGTCCAGGAGTCATTCCCACACTGATCCCATGTCCTCAGGTGCAGGATGACGATAAAAGTGTGGCATCAGCCTGTGCACTCCGTTGAGGGCACTCCGCTGGTAAGAATACGTGGAAGTGGGGCTTTTAATAGTACATGTTCTAGAAAAATTAAATAACACAATACACGAAGTTCTTCGTACTGGCATTTAGTGGGAACTCAACAGTTAACTTGTTATTCTTGCTCTTACCCACACATACACCTTCATTCATACCTCCCTCGGGACCTACCCTTTCTGCATCCTGTCTTCTGCTGCTCTTCCACGGAGTCCACTTGGGCTGTGGAGCTTCTCTGATGACATGCTCAGGCTCCCTCTACTTTCTGTCTGAGTTTTGGTTTCCCCCGCATCTGCAGTACCATTTTCTCTGTATGTTTTGCTAAAGACAGTTCTCCTCGATGACAAGACCCAATCACAACTCAGATTCTTCCCTAATGAGGGCAGGCCACTCCACTGTGGCCTGGGCCCTAGACTCAATAAAAAGAAGAAAGCAAGCCTTGCACTAGAACCCACCTTCCTGCTCCTTGACTATGGCTACAATGTGAGCCGTCCCCATGCAATCATGCCTGCCTCCTAACGACAGACTGGACCCAACCCCTGAGCCAAAGAAGCCCCTCCTTCTTTAAGTTCTTCTGTGTTTTGTCACAGCAATGAGACAAGTAATAAATACACCCAAGGAAGGTCCTCCCGAGTTCTGTGAACTCTAGAATAATGACACTATATGAAGGACCTATCTGTCTAGCCTGGTGGTCACTGCAATGAGTCCAGAGACCCTCAGCCAGTGCATCCCCTTTACATACTACCTAGCATGTGTGGCCTTGAGAGAATCACTTGGTCTCTCTTCACCCATGAACAGGATCAACACTGGTGCAAACCCTGTGGGACTGTGGAGGCTAAAGGAGTTCATTTTAAATGACCTCAGAGCAGTGTCTGGCACGCAGGAATGCCACTGTTTTCATGCTCCTTAGGCTAAATATCCCTTTAACTGCCACCTTCCAGTTCACAGGCCTGGGGACTGTCTAGATGAGTCAATTCACACGACACTTAAGAACATCAGGAACTAGAGAGTTTAAAACTAACTTTTCCCAAGGTCTTAAGTAGGCAACCACCAACTGCTGATGGATTGTGACATGGGCTTTGCAGTAGCAGCAGGGTTTCTCTCAAGGAAATTTTGTGAGAAGTCTCAAAGCTTCTGGGGCCATTATGGCTCCCTGGGAACATGTTGAAGTGGCTGTTTCTGGCCCTAGTTTAGTCTCTAAGGGTGTATAAGCCACTTTTGTCATCATTGTGACAACACTGACCTAAGAGAAGAAGGCTTTATTCAGGTTCATGGATGAAGAATATGGCCTGGTCAAGGGAGAGAAGACATGGTGGCCTGAGCATGAGATGGCTGGTCTCGCTGTACTTGAAGTCAAGAAGTGCAGTGAGGATAATGTCAGTACTCAGACTGCTTTCCCCTTATTCAGCCATGGGACAGTATCATGTTCCATAAAACCCTTTTGGAGATGTCTACACACACAAGCCCAAAGGTGTGTCTTTAGCTGATTCTAAATCTAGTTGAGTTGGAAATAATGGTTAGTTACCAAAAGAAAGAAAATGTGAATATGCTACTTGAATGAAGGAAAGGGGGGTATGAAGTATGATTGTGTGAAGGTGAATTCCCTTTCTTTCCACAGGAGGGGAGGCCTGTGTGAAGTATGTATTGGATTGAAGAGCATGGCATTACTTAGGACCATGTAAATGCTCACTGGACTATGAATGGAGATCAGACAGGAGACAAATAGCAAGAGAATCTCAGGCTATGACTTGGTCAACTCTGGCTCAGAACCTTGCAGAGTTTAGTTGGTAAAGAAAGGTGACTGGAAAAATGGAGGATCCTCTCACTGAAATTCACCATCTCTAAGCATTCTTAATGCAAAGGGAAGTCACAAATGGAGGGCTGTGAGTCTCTCTTATGCATCTAAAAATATTTGTTGAGAATCTAGTCCATGTACAGCACACTGGCCCTGTGCTTGCCCCTATGAGATTCAATGCGGGAGAGCAACCAGGCCAGTGTCAGCCTTGTGCAGAAATACATGGAGACAATCATCTTGCAATTTGCATGGGAGTGCTGCCAATAAGGATAAAATATGGTTCCAATCCTCCTTTCATGGAGTGCTTTGTGAGCACACAATGAGAGAAACCAGCCTGGCTTTCATAACTTGGGGGGGCCTCAGTGAAAAGTGCTTCTTGGAGAACAAGAGGCAAAGGGGCCAGCCACTTGGTGGAAGTATCTGATAATGCTGCCGAAGGACCCACCCCTTCTGGAGAGTTGTGTATACTCACTGAACTCTAAAGGGTGTTAGAAAAGCTAAGCCAAAGAGATGAGCAACCTATTTATTTGTGAGGAGGTTCTATGCCTGCCTCTTAGTACCATCCCAGGCCCAGGGACAGGATGTGAATGCCCAATCTCATTCTGGGCCATGGAAGTAGAAACAAGATAACCTCAGTGAGACTTCTGAACATAGCAAGCATAGCAACTGCTGTATATATTTCAGAGTTCAAGACTGAAGGAAGAGAAGTAAGAATTCTGTCCTGGAGTTAGTCAATTCTCATGTTGTTAAGTATTCAACTTTTCTGACACACACAATCTAGTCATATCCTTACCTCCACGACCAACCCAACCATCCCCTTGGGAGAGACCTAGAGAACCATCCAGAACCTGTCTATAAGCTCTCCTCCCACGATGTACACTTCATGGATAGAACTGTCCAGCTGTTCTTCTATTGAGCAAGTTTTATGTCAGCCATGCCATTAATCATGAGTCTTGGTGCTTGCCATTAAATGATAATCAAATAACATCAAGTAGTAGCCACGTCAATTTTCCTGGAAGATGAGAGAACAAAACTTTAAAATCAGAAGCTTCATTCATGCAAGATCTGCCTGTGAGCCAGCCTAGCAAATAGAATGTCTAAGCCAGAGACATTCTCTTCTTCCAGTACCTAGCCGTTCTATTTCAGTCAAATCCCTCAAACACCGCACCCCCAAGCTGTTCTATTTTCTCTATAACTGAAGGACTGTGGTTCAAACACATGAAAAGTGCACAGTTAGGTAGAAAATCAGCAGGAATTGGTAGCATAATGTCATGCTTGATACTACTGTGGAAAATAAGACCCAGTCTTTACCTTGTAGATCACTTGAATTTCTTGTAGATCTTTAGGTTTGTTCTCTTGCCTTTTAATACATGTACACTTTTGTTTTCATTTTTTTTAAAAAAAATAGTGGGTAAAGAAGTAACATTTAGAAACAGTGTAAAGTATATTGAATGAGCACTGAACAGACAATAAATAAACCAGAGATTGCCATGACTTTGTCTGTTCCATGGTTGAATAAAAATCATTAGTGTGAAATGGTAGTAAAATTTGTAAATAGAAAGAAACCATCCCAAGGTATTTATCTCACATCCAAATAGTTTTTCCTCTCTCTCTCTCTCTCTCTCTCTCTCTCTCTCTCTCTCTCTCTCTCTCTCTCTTTCTCTTTCTCTCTCTTTTTGTTGTTTGGTCTGAACTGATTCCTTAAGCACATAAATTCCTGGAAACCACTTAGGTCAATAAAAATTGCTGAGACCGGTATCCTTGCCTCAGGCTAGCCTCTTTGTCTGGGCAATTTTTTTTTAGTCTTCAAGGGCTCCCACAATCTAGCTCATACTAGTGGACCAGAATAAAGAAAACACTAAGAAAACTGCTTCAGTGCTAAATCCCCATTGTCAACTTTCTGCATTTAGAATGCCTGAGAGACACACCTGTAAGAACTCCTGAGAATCAGTTGAGTCTGCAAAGGTTGATTGACTGATTAGAAATGTAGTGATGTAGAAACATCAGAATGTGGCAAGTCCAGAGCACAGTTACAATTTATTTTGGGCTAGCCTTAGCCTCCTAAATAGCCATCAGGCAGGCTGTGGTACCATGGAGGAACTTTAGTATCTTATAACCACTATGTGCTTGAGAAAATATAATCTCCGTCCTGTACTCAATGGGTTCAACACCCTGGCTTTGGATGTGTCTTCTCTAATGTCCTTTCGTGTTTCCAAGCATCTGGGGGGGCCATGTGGATGGACCCACTTGCCCAGAGAAACTGAAACTCTCAGTGGATGAAGACCCATGCCTTTGTGCTAACTTTCCCAGTTCAGTTACCTACTAAACACATTTTATGCACAGCCACAGTAGGAAAAAAAAGGACAGTTAACCAAAAGGCTCTGCATTACAGGAAATGTGAATATTCAAAACACAGAGAATATACTCAAGTCAAGAATCAGGGTTGATCTGGGAAATAAATATGGTTTCGATATGCCTCTCACATAACCCTCTGAATATAAGGACCCACTATCTCTAATTCCTTTGTTGCAATTTTCCAATAAAATCTGGCAGAGGCCCAAGTTCTCCAAAGACTAATAGGGATAAGAATGTCCCTGATTTCCCTTCAAAATAAGAAATCATTTCAACGTGAGGAATCCAGCCGCAACTGGCATGGTCCCCATGGGTCTCTGGATTTCAGGAAAAGGACCTGGGCCTCTCTCTGGCCATCCCAGAAGCCTCCCAGACTTATAATCTTTCAGTCAACATCCCAGAATTGTGGCCTACTTAGTTTTCTCTAAAAGCACTTAAGGACAGCTTAATGAGAGGAAAGAGCAGCAGAGAAAGGGAAAAATGCTTTTTTTAGGATCTGAACAAAATATCATGTTTTCTTCTTCTTCTCTCTCTTTTTTCCTTTTTTGCAATATTTCTCCTCAGAGAAAATTATAGCCTTGAGGGCCAGCAATGCGCTCTGTGTGTTTTGCTTATTACAGTGGTTAAAAATGGGAGCCACGGGTGATGGAGTATCATTATAACATTCTTGATACCCTGCTATATCTGTGCAAACATAGTTGTGGGCTGTGCACGCACATCAGTGGATGTGCCCACATTTTCTGGGGAAGCTTGTCTCTTTTGTTCCTTTCCATGGTCTCTTGTTTTACCTTGCAACCATACGTAGTGCTTTTCTTTGGTCTTTTTGTTGTTACAATTTTTTACTTCTTTAAACTAACCCCCACCGACTGTTTTTCGCTTACTTTCCCATCTTCTCAAGCAGAGCCCTAACGTTTCCTGGCCAAACAATTTGCAAAGGAAATAATGGTTCAGGTTAGGAACCAGGCAGCTTGTAATCATGGCTCAGGGTTTCTAGGTGGCACCACTTCGCTTTGGTGTGTGTTTGTGTCTTTATTTTCTGATCCTGTCAGGGGAGCCCAGGAAGAGGTTCTCTGATCTCCCAAACAAAGGATATTAGAATTCAAAGCTAAACACAAAGAAAACATCAAAAGCAAAAAGCAAACAACAACAAAAACCTATCAAACAAACAAATTAAAAAGTTACATCCCAACACATCAAATGGCGTTGGGATCCATTGAGCTCCCTTTCTCTGCCCCAGTCCCTGTTCTGAAGACATCAGTTGTTAATACGGGGCCACATCGGCACAGGTAGAGAAGGGCCTCCAGGGGTGGGCAAAGTGCTGTAAAAGCTCACCAACAGTCCTCATGGATAGATGGACCTTTGGGGAGGGGGGCACACAGAGAAGCAAGGGCAAGAGAACTTTCTAGACAAAATGAGTGATAAAGCCACGGGTGCAGCTTAGATGAGTCAACCATTCTGAGCAGCTTCACACTTGGAGGCTCACAGAACTTCCTACAGAAATTTTTTAAATTATAATTATTAATACATATTAATGAATGGTGCAGATTAATTGGTTTCACTGTGGGATTTCCATTCAGGCAGTAGCATGCTATGACTACATCCACCCTCCCTGTCCCTGTCCCTAGGCCTCCCCACCCCGCCAATGTGGAATACCCCTTCTATTTTTATGTCTTTCGTTTATTTGAATTTTAGTTTTCACATATGAGAGAAAATGTGACATTTATCTTTCTTCATTTAAAATGATAATTTTCAGCTTCATTTTTTTCCCCTAAAACTGATGATATATCTTATTTTTCTTTATGGCTGAAAAGAGCTAACTTCACTGTGTGGGAGGGGAGTCACCTTTTCTCTTTGTACCCTTGTGTTGATGGTGCCTAAGCTGAGAGCACTCGTGACTAGTGAAGCATCGAACGTGTTTCTTCTCTGGTGGATGATGATCCGGCTTCTTCCTTCAGTTATAGAAAGACTGATACTAGCAGCTCTTACAATGGATTCAGTTGTCTGTTTTGCTGTTTGTTTGGAGACAGGATTTCTCTGTGTTCCTTTAGAGCCTGTCCTAGAACTTGTTCTGTAGACCAGGCTGGCCTTGAACTCACCAAGATCCTCTGCCTCCTGATGTGGGGATTAGAGGTGTGTGCAACAGGCCCAGCTCCCATTGTGGGTTTTTAAGCATTCTTAAAAACTTCAGTCATTAGATTCTGTTTGGAGATACAACATATCGAGCTACTGACAAAAGTTATGGGTTCTTTCCTCAGAAAAGTGAACATATTACCAGTTTTAGGGATCTCCTGAAGTTTCTTGAGGAAACCCAGGCTAAAAAGCCTTGGTCAGAATGGCCTTAAAGGCCCATCAGTGCGTAGTTGTTTCTCAGACACAGCTGTTGGTAAATACAGCAGAGCAGATGACACAGGAGAAGTCCCTCCCTCTTTGGTTCCCAGGGACGTCCATCAGTCTGCTCTCCAAAAGCCATGGAGCCATTCTCTTTGCTGATGTCAAGGGCCCACACAGAAGGCTCCCACAAGCTTTGCTCACTGGAGTCTCTGCTCCTTCTGGGCATCTTAAAACCGTGTTATTGATTCACTTGTTTGTCCTGTGTGGTGCATCATTGGGGGTTGTGCTCAATCCTGGCCTCTAGGGTGATTATGAGCCAATTAAAGAAATCTGGGTTGGTCTTCTAAGACAGAACCTGACAGGTCCCTCACCCCTCCAGTGTCTTTCCTGGAAAAACTACATGTATCATGGCTGCTTCTGGAGACCTTTTTCTCTAACCCTAAGAGCCTCCATGAGGAAAATGAAAGTTTAGTGGAGATAGGATGTATCTTTGGAAAGTCAGAGCAAAAGGTGTTTTGTGGTGAGGAAAGCGTGTAGCATCACTGTGGTCTCAGACCATGATTAAATGGTTTATACGAAAGCACACTGGGTTTCTTTTCAGAGTCATGTCAACACATTGTCTGGAAGGCCTTTCTGTGGGTTGCCAGATTCTGTTGGTGCATATTTTTTTCTCTTGGTTTATTATGTGGGGTGTGTGTGTGTGTTGTGTGTGTGTGTTGTGTGTGTGTTGTGTGTGCGTTGTGTGTGTTTGTGTATGTGTGTGTATTGTGTGTATGTGTGTATTGTGTGGACACACATGCGCATTAGTTAGAAGCTGATGCAGTGCCACCCTCCTCAATCCTTCTCCACCTGGTTTTGTGAGGCAGGCTCTCCCACTGAACACAGAGTTCACCAGTTAGGCCTAAGTGGCTGATCAGCAAGCTTCAGGGAGCCTACCTGTGTCTGCCTCCACAGCAGTGAGATGTTGGATGCAAACTGCCATGCCTGGCCATTTATGCGCCTGCTGGGCATTCACACTCAGGTCCTCATCCTCATTCAGCAAACATGACTGAACCACCTCCCCAGCCCACCTTTTTGGTCTTTTCAAAAGCACAAGTAATATTCATTAGGAGTTCAGAATTCACAAGGCTATATACTTGCAGAAAAAAATTAATATTACATGTCATTTTTGTGCAGTAGAAAGACAAAAAAAAAAAAAAAAAAAAGGAGAGAGAGCAGCTCTGCAACAGCCTCCAAAGGTGTGTGTTAGCTTTACATGTAGAGTTTCATTTTGACAGTCTCCTGCTGGCTGCCTACCCTGCAGCTTTTGAACTGTCTGTATTCTTTGTCTGTGTTTCCCAACTCTGTTTTCTAGACACAATTTCCCTTGTACCTCAAGCTAACCCCCAAATCACTACATAGTTCAGGCTAGCCTGAAACTCTAGATCCTTATCTTCCCCGACTGTTGGAATTACGGACTTAAGTCAGTAAATGCAGCCTGGGTTCTCTTTTTTGCAGCAGTTTAGCATCATGTAGAATTCATGATTAGTGGGTTTAATAAGCCCCTGGTATATGCTCATTCTCTAATGGAAATTATTTTAATTTTTAGGGACTTATCAGCTACATTTCAAGTGTATGCAGAAGCCAGTGGCAGAGGGCTTTTAAGACCCAGAATGCTCTGCTCTACAGAAGCACGTCCAAGACTCTGGGGGACTCACATATGACCTGGGTCCTGCTAAGATATGATTCTAATTAGGAGGCAGCTATCAAATGGGACACTTCTGACAAGCGTCCAACTAATGTCAGCTCTGCCAAATAGATGCCACCTTAAGAAGCCTGCAAAATGGAGATTGTTTTCACAAAGCTTCCCTGAGTTTAGCTTACCACCCATCTTCTGCCTCCATAGTTATAAAAGAACTCCATCTTTTATATGGAGCCTGGTTTGGACAACCTGGGAGTTCTAGGGAAATTTCAGTGTGTCTAGAGGGATGTAGATAGGAGGGTGGAGAAGCATAAAGAAATGAAGTGACTCACACTCAAGTGTGATTTCAGAAGAGTTAAATACGATCACAGGGAATCACGATCTCCATCAGAGGGATGAGCCAGCCTGGAGTCAGCATCCAAGCATCACCGCTTCCTTCCTGTGCTCACAGCCTCCAAGGCCCTTCCCTGGGGAGCCTCCTGGGCTGTCAAGTGCAAAGACTGTTCCCAGACTCCTTGTTTTCTATGGCAAGGAAGCCCTTTACACTTCTGCTTGGAGGAGGCCCCTTTTGTTTTCAGTGGGCACATTTCAACACTCTGGTAGGGGCAGATTCTTCTCTGCAGCATGCTGTCTTACGTCACTGTGAACTAGTATGCCAACTCCACCGTATTTCTTGGAAACACAGAGATTTCAGAACCTCCCCCCAAACATTCACAGTGTAGTTCACTGTGGCCCAGGGTCCTTTTCTAAAAGAAAGAAGCACATGTTCCCAGGGTGGAGGGAAGGCTTCATCTGCACATCTGCAGTGCTAGTTCATAGCATTAACCTCTAATTGGCTAGAGAAAAGGGGAGAGAAGAGGGAGGAAGAAGAGGGAGAGGAGAGAAGAAAGGGGAAAGAAGAGGTGAGGAGAGAGGGC
>PVIH01026583.1:0-18471 GCA_004025045.1 Sigmodon hispidus | reverse complement strand
GATGGATACAACAACAGAAGCCATCCTTCTGTTGCCTACAAGAAACACACCTCAACCACAAGGACAGACACAGGCTTAGAATAAAGGGTTGGGAAAAGATTTTCCAGTCAAATGGTCCTAAGAAACAAGCGGGGGTTGCAATCCTAATATCTAACAAAGTAGACTTTAAGCTAAAAGCAATTAAAAGGGACCAAGATGGTCACTACTTATTCATCACAGGGGAAATTGTTCAAGAGGAGATTTCAAACCTGAATATTTATCTCCCTAATATAAGGGCACCTACTTATGTAAAAGAAACACTGCTAAAACTCAAACCCCATATCAATTCTTACACCCTAATAGTGGGAGACTTCAATACCCTAACTTCAATCCTGGATAGGTCAACCAGACAGAGACTCAACAGAGTAAAAAGGAGTCTAAAAGACATTATGAAACAAATGAATTTAATAGATATCTACAGAAGCTTCCACCCTAATGCAAAGGAATATATATATTTCTCAACTCCTCATGGAACTTTCTCCAAAATTGACCACATAATTGGTCATAAAGCATATATGAACAGATACAAAAGATGAAAATAGTCCCTTGTATCATATTGGACCACAAGAACCTATAGCTAGAGTTCAACAACATCAAAATTCAAAGAAAACCTATAAACACATGGAAACTAAACATCACTCAGCTGAACCATCTCTAGGTCAAGGAAGAAATAAAGAAATCAAAGTCTTCCTAGAATTTAATGAAAATTAATCCACAACATATCAAAAATTGTGGGACACAATGAAAGCAGTTTTAAAAGGAAAACTAATAGTGCTGCATGCCTACATGAAAAACTTAAAGAAATTCCTCACAAGACACTTAACAGCTCAGCTGAAATCCTTAGAACAATTAGAAGTGAACTCGCCTAGAAGGAGTAGAAGGCAAGAAATAATCGAATGTAGAGCTGAAATCAATACAATTGAAACAAAAAGAACCATGCAAAGAATCAATGAATCTAAGAGTTGGTTCGTTGAGAAAGTTACCAAGATAGATAAGTCTTTACCCAAACTAATCAAAAAAACAGAGATAGAGTGTTCAAATCAACAAAATCAGAAATGAAAAGAGGGACATAACAACAGACCCCTAGGAAATACAGAGAATTATCAGATCATATTTTGAAAATCTGTATTCCACAATAATGGAAAACGTAGAAGAAATGGACAGCTTTCTGCACAGGTACCATCTACCAAAATTAAATGAAGATCAGATTAATTACCAAAACAGGCCTATAACCCTTAAGGAAATTGAAGCTGTCATTAAAAACCTCCCCCAAAATAAAAGCCCTGGTCCAGAGGGTTTCAGTGCCGAATTGACCAGACATTTAAAGAAGAATTACTACTGTTACTCTTCAAAACATTTAACACAGGAGAAACTGAAGGAATATTGCCAAATTCCTTTTATGAGGCCACAATTACCCTAATAACAAAGCCACTCAAGGACACAACAAAGAAGGAGAATTATAGACCGATTTCCCTCATGAATATTGATGCAAAAATTCTCAAACAAATTTTGGCAAGCAAGATACAACAATGTATAAAAAATATCATCCACCACGACCAAGTAGGGTTCATCCCAGAAATGCAGGGCTGGTTTAACATATGAAAAACTGTAAATGTTATCCATCATATAAACAAACTAAAGGAACAAAACCACATGATCATATTCTTAGATGCTGAAAAAGCCTTTGACAAAATCCAACACTCCTTTATGATTAAAGCCCTGGAGATTTCAGGAATACAGGGAGGTGACATATATATAATAAAGACGATTTAAAAGAAGCCGACAGCCAGTATCAAACTTAATCGAGAAAATTTCAAAGCAAAATTTGAATTCCTAAAGTCAGGAATTACACAAGGATCTCTTCTCTTCCCTTATCTATTCAATATAGTTCTCAAAGTTTTAGCTAATGCAATAAGGGAATGAAAAGATATTAAGGGGATTCAAATTGGAAAAGAAGAAGTGAAACTATTTATATTTGCAGATGATATGACTGTATACATAAGTGACTCACAAAATTCTTCCAAGGAACTGCGACAGCTGATAAACACCTTCAGCAATGTAGCAGGATACAAGATTAACTCAAAGAAATCAGTAGCCCTTCTATACACGAAATATGGAAGTGCTAAAAAAGAAATAAGAGAAACATTACCCTTCATAATAGCTGCAAACAGTATTAAATACCTTTTCATAACTCTAACCAAAGAAGTAACAGACATATTTGACAAAAATTTTAAATCACTGAACAAATAAATCGAAAAGAATATCAGATAATGGAAAACTCTCCCATGTTCCTGGATTGGTTGAATCAACATAGTGAAAATGGCAGTTCTAACAAAGGCAATCTACAGATTCAAATCAATGCCCATCAAAATCCCAACACAATATATTTTGGATCTTGAAAGAACAATACTCAATTTCGTTTGGAATAACAGGAAAGCCAGGTTTGCCACAACAATTTTACTCAACAAAAGAACCTCAGGAGGTATCACCATCCCTGACTTTGAGTTTTACTATAGAGCTACATTAAAAAAAAGAAACAGCCTGGTACTGGCATAAAAACAGACTTGTGGATCAATGGAATAGAACTGAGGATTCAGACATTAACCCAAAAACCTATGAACACCTGATCTTTGACAAAGAGGCCAAAAACATTCAATGGAAAAAAGATAGTGTACTTAACAAATGGTTTTGGCATAGCTGGATGGAAATGTGTAGAAAAATGCAAATAGATCTGAGCCTGTCACCCTGCACAAAACTCAAATCCAAGTGGATCAAAGCCCTCAACATAAACCCAGCCACTTTGAACTAGATAGAAAAGAAAGTAGGAAATACACTTCTACGAATTGGCACAGGTTAACACTTCCTAAATATTACACCAGTGGCACAGACACTAAGACCAACAATCAATAAGTGGGATCTCCTGAAGCTAAGAAGCTTCTGCAAAGCCAAGGACACTGTCTATAGGACAAAACGCCAGCCTACAGAATGGGAAAATA
The DNA here is from genome assembly GCA_004025045.1 of Sigmodon hispidus. NCBI lineage: Eukaryota > Metazoa > Chordata > Mammalia > Rodentia > Cricetidae > Sigmodon > Sigmodon hispidus. Next base: position 15,436 of record PVIH01026583.1, on the reverse strand, counting down.
TTTTCACCAACCCTACAAGTGATAGAGGACTGATCTCTAAGATATATAAAAAACTCAAGAATCTAGAGCCCCAAAACATGAATAGCCCAATCAAGAAATGTCGTTCAGATTTAAAAACGGAATTCTCAGCAGAATTACAAATGGCTGAAAGGTACCTGAAAAAGTGCTCATCATCTTTAGCCATTAGAGAAATGCATATCAGAACATCTTTGAGATACCAGCTAATACCTATTAGATTGGCTAAGGTAAAAGACACAGAGGACAGCCTATGATGGAGAGGATGTGGAGCAAGGGGAACACTCCTCCATTGTTGGTGGGAATGTAAGCTTGTTCAGCCACTTTTGAATGCAGTTTGGTGGTTTCTCAGAAATTGAGAATCAATCTTCCCAAGGACCCAGCAGTACCACTTCTGGGTGTATACCCTAAAGATGCACAATAATACTCCAAAGGAATTAGCTCAACTATGTTCATAGCGTTTTTGTAATAGCAAGAACCTGGAAACAATCTACATGTCCCTCAACTGAAGAATGGATTAACAAACTGTGGTACATCTACACAATGGAGTACTACTCACAGTAAGAAGAAATGATATCCTAAAATTTGTAGGCAAATGGATGGACTTGGAGAATATCCTCCTGATCGAGGTATCACAAACTTACAAAGATAAGCAGGGGATGTACTCACTCATTAGTGGTTCTAAACAAACAAACAAGAAAAAAGCCAAGCATGCCCAAGCTTCAAACTACCACCACTGAAAAGCTTGGGAACAGAAATACCCTGGACTGACTCATTGGATCCCACTCCCCCTAGAGGAACACCTGACTCACTTTTTAGGGAAGGTGGAGAAAACTTTATCTGCCTGGAGTGGAGAATGAACTAAGCAATATTGGGTCAGTGGGACCATGGGACTGCCTGCTGCCTGCCCAGGGAGGAGATGGGTAATTGTGGAGAAGAAAGAATGACCTGATGTGGCAGTTGTGAGAAGGGACCATGAATAAGGATATACGAGGATAGAAAGTGTGACCTCTTTGTTCATAATAATAATAATAATAAATAAAAAATTAAAATCACAAAAAAGAATATAAAATAATATTAGATATAGCCACAAATGTTACCCTTTTTGCTTTTAATATGTTCAGTTTATAATTAAAAATTTACATGGTTTTATCAGTATCTCAATAATATAATTTAAGAGTATTTTTTATGAAATTAAACTTATTTAATATTTATTATTGTGAAATGATCCACTATAACATAAATTCACACTTACATAAAAATGCCTATAGTGAGGAAATTTTTCAGTAATATTTGAGTATTTTATTTTTTTTAGATAAATGACTCCTCTACTTCTTTATTGATATTTAAAATAAAGTTTTATTATTTACTTTGTATTTTAACAAATTTTCTGCATATTTCAAAGTTTAGTAAACTTATAATATGTACATACTTTTATTCTGTATATTTTCAATTTTATTGATGCCATGTGATATGTAAAAGTATATTATTTTAATAAGGCTTAATTTGTACCTGTATCTAATTTTCTCTGATTATTGGTACTTTTTTTTTTACACAAAAACACTTGCATAATATGCAGACACAGATACTTCTGCTTTAAAATCTTTTAGATTAAAAATCAGTAGTCCTTTTAGACACTAAAGATAGATGGGCTGAAAAAGAAATAAGGGAAACATTACCCTTTATAATAACTACAAATAGCATTAAATACCAGAGTGTAACTATAACCAAAGAAGTAACAGATCTGTTTAACCAAAAATTTAAATCATTGAAGAAAGAAATTAAAGACATTAGAAAATGGAACGATCTCCTATGTTCATGGATACATAGAAACAACTTAGTAAATATGGCAATCTTACTAAAAACAATCTACAGACTCAATGCAATCCCAATCAAAATTCCAAGAAAAAATTTTATAGACCTTGTAAGAACAATTCTAAATTTCATTTGGGGAATAGCAGACATCCAGGACTGCCAAAACAATTTGCTCAACAAAAGAACCTCAGGAGTCATCACCATCTCTGACCTCAAGTTATATTATAGAGCTACAGCATTAAAAACAGCCTGGTGCTTGTGGATCAGTGGAATCAAATTGAAGACTCCAACATTAATCCACATACCTTTGAACACCTATTTTTGACAAAGAGGCCAAAAATATTTAATGGAAGAAAGATAGTATCTTCAACAAAGTGTGTTGGCATAACTGGATGGCAGTGTGTAGAAAAATGCAAATAGATCCAAACCTATCACCTTGAAAAAAGCTAAAATCAAAGTGAATCAAAGACCACAACATCAACACAGCCACGCTGAACTTGTTAGAAAAAAAATTTGGAATTACCCTGCAATGAATTGGCACAATTGACCACTTTCTAAATATAACGTCAGTAGCACAGACACTAAGAACAACAATCAATAAGTGGGACCTCCTGAAACTGAGAAGCTTCTGTAAGACCAATGGTACAGTCAATAAGACAAAATGACAACCTACATAATAGAAAAAGATTTTCACCAACCCTACAAGTGATAGAGGACTGATCTCTAAAATATATAGAGAACTCAAGAAACTAGAAACCAAAACCTTGAATAACCCAATCAAAAAAATGTGGTTCAGGACTAAAAAGGATTCTCAGCAGAAGAATTACAAATGGCTGAAAGACACTTGAAAACGTGCTCAACATCTTTAGCCCTCAGACAAATGCAAATCAAAACAACTTTGAGATACCACCTAACAGCTATCAGATTGTCTAAGACAAAAGATACAGATGACAGCCTATGCTGGAGAGGATGCAGAGCAAGGGGAACACTCCTCCATTGTTGGTGGGAATGTAAGCTTGATCAGCCACTCTGTAATGCAGTATGGTGGTGTCTCAGACAACTGGGAATGAATCTCCCAACGGATTCAGCAATAGCACTATTGGGCATATACCCTAAAGTTGCACATTTGCACTTCAAAGGCATTGGCTCAACTTTGTTCATAGCAGCATTATTTGGATTTTTTTCTTTATTTATTTTGTATTTATCAAGAAAATCAGTAAAATGAATTTTAAATGCTGATAAGTTAACAATAACTATAAAGAAAATAAAAATCATAAGCATGACTTATCAAGGGTGATAATGCAAATAAGTTTGCTGCACATAAAATTACTTTGTATTCAGCTTTCCCTCTGAATTTTTTTTTCAATCCCTGTATATCCTTATTCAAGGTCCCTTCTCCCTCCTGCCACATCAGGTCATTTTTCTTCTCCACAACTCCCCATCCCCTCCCTGGGCAGGCAGCAGACAGTCCCATGGTCCCACTGACCCAATAATGCTTAGTTCAGTCTCCACTCCTGGCAAATCCGGTTTTGTCCCCCCTCCCTCAAGAGTGAGTCAGGTGTTCCTATAGTTGGAGTGGGGTTTGAAGGGTCAGTCCAGGTTGTTTCTGATCCCAAACTGTTCAGTGGTTGTGGTTTGCAGCCTGGGCATGCTTGGCTTTCAGCTGAGCTCTTAGGTGTCTAGTGTGGGATTTCTCTAGGTTTTTGGTATAGGCATCTACAGCTATGAATTTTCCTCTTAAGACTGCTTTCATTGCGTCCTACAAGTTTGGATATGTTGTGGATTCATTTTCGTTAAATTCTAGGAAGACTTTGATTTCTTCCTTAATTTCTTCCTTGACCTAGAGATGGTTCAGCTGAGTGATGTTTAGTTTCCATGATTTGGTAGGCTTTCTTTGAGTTTTGATGTTGTTGAACTCTAACTTCAGGCCCTGGTTGTCCGATATTTTACAAGGGATTATTTCCATTTTTTGTATCTGTTGATATATGCTTTATGACCAATTTTGTGGTCAATTTTGGAGAAAGTTCCATGAGGAGCTGAGAAATATGTATATTCCTTTGCATTTGGGTGGAAGCTTGTGTAGATATTTATTAAATCCATTTGCACCATAACCTCTTTTAGACTCATTATTTCTCTGTTGAGTCTCTGTATGGTTGATGTATCCAGTGTTGAAAGTGGGGTACTGAAGTCTCCCACTATTAGGGTGTAAGAACTGATGTGGGGTTTGAGCTTTAGCAGTATTTCTTTTACATAAGTAGGTGTCCTTATATTAGGGAGATAAATATTCAGGTTTGAAATCTCCTCTTGACCAATTTCCCCTGTGATGAATAAGTAGTGGCCATCTTGGTCCCTTTTAATTGCTTTTAGCTTAAAGTCTACTTTGTTAGATATTAGGATTGCAACCCCCGCTTGTTTCTTAGGACCATTTGACTGGAAAATCTTTTCCCAACCCTTTATTCTAAGCCTGTGTCTGTCCTTGTGGTTGAGGTGTGTTTCTTGTAGGCAACAGAAGGATGGCTTCTGCTGTTGTATCCATCTTGATAGTGTGTGACATTTTATAGGAGAGTTGAGACCATTGATATTAAGGGAAATTAGTGACCATTGATTGATATTATTCTCAAATTAGGTCTTTTCATGGTGTCCCAGATTTCCTGAACATTTTGAGTTATGGCTTTTTAGTTTTACTATTTTCTTTGACTGATATATGTATTTGAGCTACTGAGTCTTCCACTTCAGAGATTCTATCTTCCATCTCTTGAACTCTGTTTGTTATACTTGTATCTGTTTTTCCACCTTTTTTTTTTTTCGATTTTCAATTTCCATATTTATCTCATGTTGTGCCTTTTTTATTGCTTCTATCTCAGCTTTTAGTTCCTGGCATGTTTCTTTCATAGATTTGTTCATCTCTTCCAATTTTTTGTTTGTATTTTCTTCTATTTCTTTAAGGCTATTTTCATATCTTCTTTGAGAGCTTCGATGATCCTCAAAAAGGAATTTTTGGTGTTGCTTCCTTCTGTTTCCTCTTCATTGCTCAGTTCAGGTCTTGTATTTGTAGGATCGCCACTTTCTTCTGGAGTTACCTTGTTGTCCTTTATATTATTATGTAAGTTTTTGCACTGGCTTTTGCCCATGGCTTCATTGGTTCACAATTAGGTGGCTCCTGGTCAGTTGTGGCACGTGGGTTTGTGTGCCTCCTGTCACCTCTGATGAAAATGTCTGCTCAATCAATACTTCTTCATTGTGCAGGGGACTGAATTTCAAGTCTTCAATCTTTCTCTGTTTGACGAATTGGAGGTGGGGTGGTGACCATGCAAACTCCCTCAGCAGTAGCTGGGTGGACTGTGGCAGTCAGAGTTTATCTATGCCTGCTAAGGAGTGTGGTAAGACATACTCTGCAAACAGCACCTGGTCCTGGAACCGGACCCGGAACCCACAGGAGCTCAACTCTCCCTGACAGGGATACTGTTGCTCCGGCCTGTTGTCCTCTCCTCACCTCTGAGGGGGTCTGAGTCTATCCTTCAGGGTCCCCAGACCTTATTTGTTTGCTCAGTTGGAGGTGGGTAGCAGTGCAAATTCCCTCAGCAGCAGCTTATCTCTGCCTGCTATAGAGTGCTCTGGGACATGCCCTGCAAACAGCACTGGGTCCCAGAACCGGAACCTACCAGCAGCATTATTTGTAATAGCAAGAACCAGGAAACAACCTACATGTCCTTCAATTGAGGAATGGTTTAACAAACTGAGGTAAATTTACACAATGAAGTACCACTCAGCAGTAAGAAAAAAAATGATATCCTAAAATTTGTAGGCAAATGGATCAATTTTGAAAAATCCTCCTGAGGGAGGTCTCAGAAACCCAGAAGGATAAGATGATCCGGGGATGTATTCAGTCATTAGTGGACTTTAAGCAAAAACTTTTTTTCATTGCAAGATGATGAGTGAATAAAATGTTTTACATCACACACACACACACACACACACACACACACACACACACACACACACAGCTCTTACAAATGGAGAAAGAAAATAATTTTGTTGATGAAATTCTACAGTTGATCAGGTGCTAGATTAATAAACTTTTAAATATTCTTTCTCCAACATCTATTTCTACAAATGGGATTTGCTTAAGCCCCCAGGTGAAAAGCAGAGATTTTTGGTGACTGTCCTACTCACCTAGCTACTAGCAGACCCAAGCTTCCAAATTTACAAACACACTTTTAACTTGGGCCCCAACTTTTCTTCCATTCCTGTCTTTTGCAGAAACAAAGGCACAAGGAAGGATCTAAGGAAAGACCATCTGGTGTCATCTTATTTTTTCAAAGTTCTAAATCCCTAATCCATTACAATAAATAATGAAAGTCCTGACATACTTATGGCTGCAGTATAGATAAAATAAAAAAAAAAGAGAGAGAGAGCTGGTATATTACCAGAAAATACAAAAGCCAAGCCTAACCACAGGTATATCCTGGGAATTCTGGTGATTATCAGATAAGCAATCAGGGCTGTGTCAATCCTACTTTCCCTCAGCAAAGAAAAGAAAACTGTGAAGGGTTTTGCATGCCCTTAGTCCCAACATTCAGAAGGCAGAGGAAGGCAATTCACTGAGTTCTAGGCCAGCCTATTCTACATAGTAAGTTCAATTCCAGGACAACCAGGGCTCCATAAAAAGATTCTGTCTTGAAATACAAAAGTAAAAAGAGGAAAGAAAGAAAGAGAAAGAGAGAGAGGAGAGAGAGAGAGAGAGAGAGAGAGAGAGAGAGAGAGAGAGAGAGAGAGAGAGAGAGAGAGAGAAAGGAAGAAAGAAAGAAAGAAAGAAAGAAAGAAAGAAAGAAAGAAAGAAAGAAAGAAAAAAAAAAACAGCACAGCACTGGACTGCAGCATGTTGTACCATGGGTAGACTTTAAAAATTCTAATCCTGTGGCTAAAATGGCCCTGTATGTTAAAGAGTAGGCTGCTTGCTTCAAGCATCACACATATTCCGTCCCAAATACACGCCAGACCAGAGGCCCAGCTAGTCTCTGAGTTACCTCCCTGACAGAAAAGTGAAACCATCTCCCAGAAAAAAAAGAACCACTTGTTAAAGGAAAAAAAGCACCTATCCCATCTCAAAATCTTTGTAACAAAAGACAAACCAAATCTGAAAACTGATGGCCTTGTTTTTGTGTCTGAAGCTTGGCTTAAAATAGATACATAAACTCTTACTGTTCAGCTTAATGTAAAACTCGGGTGAATCTGCTGCTGTAAAGGCAGCTGCTAAAGCTTTTCGTTTGAGGGGGATGGGAGTTTAAACAAGGGTATACATGGATAAATATTTGACTTAATTCATAATAATAAAAAAAAAAGGTTACAAAAAAAAAAAAAAAAAAAAAGCTATTTGGTTAACGATTAACATCCAAGCAACCTGAATCCCCAAAAGTCTATTTATTTTGACTACCTAATTCAGGGAGATTATATTTTTTTAATGTAGCTTTAAATAGTCAGAGAGATAGTCCAGTACAGGTAGATGGAAGGGCCTAGTTTTGACTCACTCAATGCCCAAGCCTTGGTAAAAGATTGACTGAATGGGGATTGAAATACCCATTCTGGATTCTGGATTCAGGATTCTGGAGCCACTGTGTTTCAGGAATTCAAAACCCAACATCTGCTATTTTCTGACTCTTTGATCTCAGTCAAGCCACTCAGTGCCTTCATTGCATTGTTTCTAAGTGGGTACAGTAGAGCAATACCCGATGGAGAGCTAAGGGTTAAATCAGTAATAAAGAGCTTGCAATCACTCCCATGTGGTAATCACTCAGCAAAGGTTAACAACAGTGCTCTGAGTTTCAGTGGTAAGAATGATCACCCCCTACTGCATGCATGTTAAATGAGGCAACATACATCTAGTTTTGTGTCTAGATATTGTTGTTATGTTTAGTTTTCACAAATAGGAATGTCTCCTAAAAATATAAAATCAAAAGTTCTTTAGACTGACTTAAAAAAATATGTTTCACTTTCTGATTATTTTGTTTTGTTTTTTCCCATTTTTTATTATTAATAAAGTCCCATTTTTATCCATGTATCCCCTTATTCAAATGCCCTTCCCCTCCAACCCCTACAAGTCACTCTTCTCCCCATCTCCTTATCTCCTCCCTGGAAAGTGGTTTAGAATAATAGCCCAACTTCATACCAGAGTAAATATTCTATAGTAGCAGGGATTTTGTGGTTTTATTGAATGGTCTTGACAGCTTTACTGGGCACCAGTTAACTACAGATACATGAAATTTACTGCATTTTCAATACAATTTGTCCCATAGATGCATGGCCAATTTATGATTAAATATACAACTTTGAATACGGAAGCAGGAAACTGAAGTAGAAAAAAAATTTAAAGTATGTTGTTTTATTAAACTTTTTGACTGTTTTTGTTTTTTTTTAAACTCCAAGTAGCTCTGAGATGAGCTTATCTATATTGTTTTTTAAAACATAAAAAGGACTTGGGAAAAAATACATACAATTTTATTTGATTGGCTTACACATTCGAGGAGTATTGCTCTTGTACCAATAGCAAAATATCCAATATGTTAACATAGCAAAACAGCTATTAAAGGCATTTTCAAAGTCCCTTCAACTGTGATTTACAGGTTTTCACAGAACATATTTGGGTTATTATGGGAATTTGTTATTCCAAAGTAGTTTGTTCACTTCATAGTAAGTAAAATAATTTCTTAATTGCATTCCTAAATTATGTCTAAGGCACTGAACTTCAAATAATGCTATATATATATATATATATATATATATATATATGTCTCTTTGCTTCCTGTGCATGGTTTTTATGAATCTTCATATATGAAAGCATGGAATATAAAATATTATTAATTCTTTATGACTTGTATACTTATTCTTATGATCTGCCAAAAACAGTCCTAGCTAGAGTTGATAGTTAAATGTTGAATACCCATAATCAGGAATAAGCTTATATTTCTTCCTTTTCCTTTAGAGGAATAGGTTTCTTTTTTCATCACTGTTTCATTTGGTGGTTTTATAGTTCCTTCTGAACAATTTATGATAATATTGTTTTTGCATTCTATGGAGTTTAATATTTTTATTGAAAAGATAAATTAGATTTTGTAAAATTTGTTTCTATTTATTTAGTTGAGAATATGCATATGTTTATTAATTAATAACATAATGTTGATAAATTTTGTTTTTAAATCAAATTTTTATTCCTATAATACTTTCTTTAGTCTTAGTAAATATTTTTGTAATCTCCGTTTACTTCATTTTATTATTATCATTATAAATATCAGAATTATTAGTTTTACTGTTATTTATGTTTTAGAAACATCAAAAACCTGAGTAAATATTTCATCTACTTTTATCTTGAGTTTGTGAGAGATTATTTTTAATTACTACTTGACAGCATTTTATTCTTAACTTTTCTTTCTGGTAGGATTTTCTGACACTAAATCTTTTTACTATGTCTAAGTATACTTATATTTTTCCATATGCTCTAGACTCGCCTTTTAAAGTTACTGTCTTGTAAGACTTTGGCAGTTTCATGTAGCTTATCCTCTTTATTGGCATACCACTTTTAATATTTTCCCTGATGGTCCATTTTGTTTTCTTGATATGGGAGGGATATTTGCTGTCATTCATGATTTTGGTATTTTTTTTTTTTCAGCAGAGCTTTATTTCTCTCTACTCAGCAAGGTATCCGCAGACAATTTTACACTATCAGGCCTATCTGATTTAAATGTCACACAGCAATACAGAAGCAAATCATAAAGGGCACATCAACAAGATTAAATATTTTAGAAGAAAAGATAATAATTGTCGCCAAAGAAAAGATTTTAAGATTCATCCTGAACATTTATCATAATGTATAAATTTTTTTCTTGCAATTCAAATTATGTGGACCAATCACAGTGGATAATGTTCGATTCAACAGTATGAGTTTTCATTGTTTTGTGTTGTAACAAGAAAGTAAGAAGATATAACATGTGAGAATTATTTGTGATCTCCCAGAATGGTCCTTGTAATGGTAGAGGAGACTGGAGTCCCTTGGGTGATCTAAGGTGAGCTTCAGGAGCAAAAAGTCTGAGACAGAGCATGGCACAGAAATCCAGAGAATGAAGTTTGGGGCATGCTGTGGGATATTGCTCCTGTACGCTGTAAAGACTTGTTGCTCATATTGGCTTATGAGAATGCTGATTGATCAATAGGTAGGCAGGAAGTAGAGGCAAACAATCAGACCAGGAGAATTCTGGGAAGAGGAAAGCCAGAGCAGCAGAAGCCAGCTAGACTAAGAAAAGCAAATGAGAATGCTACACTGAGCAAAGGTACTGAAGCAGGTGGATAAACATAGATAGGAGTTATGTATTTGAATTTTTCATTTATGTTGGTAAATCTAGGAAAAAGTTTATAGTATGCTTGATTATTCCTGATAAATAGAATTTCAATTTGAAAATTTTATCCATTGTCTGTGAGTTATAAATTTTAATCATATAGCTATCTATTGTTAGTATGCTTTTCTTACTATCTCAAAGTAAATGTTCACCTTATATATTTGACAGAACATGTCAGAACCTTTTATAGACACTGAGGATCAGGGTTTCTTCAAGTGTTTGTCCTTACCAATTGCTTCCTCCAACTGTGAAACTAGTACATTTGACAGAGAGTATTCTTTCTCACAAGAGCTTGCAACAGTGGATAGTAAATATAAACTTTATAGATTAGATCTGGTGGAGTATGACAGCTTAAATAATAAAAGTTAAGGGGATTGACTCTGAAAGAACTCTGGTCCCATTTTTCTCTCTAGTAGCACACACACACACCAGCTGTTAATTTTCAAGATGTCAGCATGTCTGAGAAACTGTAGTCAAGATTCAGCTTTTATATAACTGCTTAGCTCTTGTTGACTTAATCTTTTAGTTAATATTTAGAGTTAATAAAATATGAAAAATGTGTCACTTTTGATTGATACTATAATTGGTCATATCTTTGGTCATTTTGTGCAATTAGTACAAATGCATTAAATTTACATGTTATTAATTTATTTCTGCTACATCCTAGACTATAAATTATTGCATCATTTACCATTTCTTTCTTCCTACCACATCCTCCCACATATCATTATATTTTCTAGTTCAAATTCATGACCTCTTTTATTAATTGTGATTATACATACATATGAATATATACATATGTGTGTATTTCTTAAAACATCCTGTGAAATGTCACGTATATGTTTTCAAGCATGACCATGTGGTATTATAAAACCCATTGGTGTTCTCTTTTCTAGGAAATACTGTTTATATAATCTCAGCATTCTTTTTTGCCTATAGTTATTTATGGAGATTTTTCATTGGCTGAAATGATTTTACCAAATCATAACTATAAACCCAAACTTAAAAGTTTCTTTTGAAAACTGGTTTAGACAAAATTCAAAAATTATAAAATGCCACTGAAATTTTGAATTAATATTCTTGAAGTATTTTAAGCACATAACTGGATCTATATTCCAAATCTCTAATATAAAATATTTTAAAACACTGTTTCCATAACATTAATTTGATTCTAATTTTTTAAAGTTGGTAGATATGTTGAACTAAGGACAAATGTACTTGAACAGTATTATGAATTTTGTATTTCTTTGTGAATAAACTTGTAGAATGAAAGAGAAACTACTTCTTTAAGTTTTGTACTTTCCTCAAGTGATAAATAAACTCTTTCTGAAATGATCGACCTTTCTTTTTAGAGTGATATCTCACAAAAGTTTTTGACTTCTAGTTTCTAAAAACGAGCATTGCTATCTGAATAGGCAGTGACCTAATTTCATTTCTCTTTGACTTCACTGGAGCGGCAAGCATTCTTTACCACACAATAGGAAGGATCTTTGTGATGATTGATTGTACTGACTAGAAAGAAAATTCAAATAATAATTTCTATATAAATTTAACCAAAGGCATTTCTGAAAGCAGATGAGATTAGTATAGAGTGATATTAGTACTCTATTTTCTAATAATTGCAAGGATTCTAGGTATTCTGCTATATATTGAAGTTATCCAATCATTTCTAAGCATGAACAAAAAGCATAGCAATGTTTGCCACTGTTACTCTATCCTTAGAAATAATGATTTCTTGCTGGAAAAACCTGAAGTAAGGAATTATTTTTTAGATCATATATTTTATTTAGAATAAACTATTGTTGCAAACATTACTTATGTACATGTTCATGTATACTTAAGTTTTGATTAGCAAAATGTAAATCACCTTAATTATATTTAGGTATTCTCCCTTTATTCCTGATCTCTCCAGGGCTTTAATCATAATGGAGTGTTGGATTTTGTCAAAGGCTTTTTCCGCATCTAAGGATATGATCATGTGGTTTTGTTCCTTTAGTTTGTTTATATGATGGATAACATTTACAGTTTTTCATATATTGAACCAGCCCTGCATTTCTGGGATGAAGCCTACTTGGTCATGGTGGATGATATCTTTTATGCATTGTTGTATATGGTTTGCCAAAATTTTGTTGAGAATTTTCGCATCAATATTCATGAGGGAAATTGGTCTGTAATTCTCCTTCTTTGTTGTGTCTTTGAGTGGCTTGGGTATTAGGGTAATTGTGGCCTCATAAAAGGAATTTGGCAATATTCCTTCAGTTTCTACTGTGTGAAATGTTTTGAAGAGTAATGGTAGTAATTCTTCTTTGAATGTCTGGTAGAATTCGGCACTGAAACCATCTGGACCACGGCTTTTATTTTTGGGGAGGTTTTTAATGACAGCTTCAGTTTCCTTCAGGGTTATAGGCCTGTTTAGGTAATTAATCTGATTTTTATGTAATTTTTGTAAGTGGTACCTGTCCAGAAAGCTGTCCATTTCTTCTAGGTTTTTCATTTTTGTGGAATACAGATTTTCAAAATATGATCTGATGATTCTCTGTATTTCCTGGGGGTCTGTTGTTACAGACATCAGTTTCAAACTAAGCCTTCTCAGAACACTCCCTACAGGTCTAGGTAGTATCCTGCTCTTTCTTTCTTTCCTGCTTTCTTTTCTGCTTTCTTTCTTTCTTTCTTTCTTTCTTTCTTTTCTTATGAATAAAGTCATATTTTTTATCCATGTATCACCTTGTTCAAACTCCTTTCCCCTCACAATCACTCTCTCTTCTCCCCATCTCTTTATCTCCTCCCCAGGAAGGGCAGGAAGTCCCAAGGTCCCAAGGTGGCTTAGTTCAGCATCCACTGCAGGCAGATCTGCTTTCCTCACCCCAACATCAAGACTGGGTCACGTGTTCCTCTGGAGGGAATGAACTCTAAGGTGCCGGTCTTAAAGAATACAAAAAGGAATTGAAAACTGACTATTCCTTTCCTCGCAGTTGCCAGTTTACCAATATTTTCTAAGTGTGAATTGGATTCCATGTCCACCTACTCATCTTTTCCCAAAATTTTCTCTAATTTGAGCTTGTGTAGATCTTGTGATAGCTGAGTTCATATGTCCAAATTTCCTGTTGTTTCCAGAAGACACCACATCTTTATAGTCATCAACCATATATATCTCGGCTCATTTTTGGCAATTACTGCCAAGCCTTGGGAGGTGAGGGTTTGAGAAGGACGTCCTACTTAGTGTTTATCATTCTGAAATCCCTCATTTTCTGTACCTAGATAAGTTGTGAATCTTTGTGTTAATTTACATATACTGCAAAAGGAAGATTCTCTGATAGGTTTAATTGAAATATTAATCAATGTGTATAACAATAAGTCATTAGAAGTTAATTCATCTAGCAAAATATTGTTAGTATGTCTTTGCTATGGCCAATAGGCTATATAGCCACTAGTTGGTAGCCCTAGTCAATTCTTTGACAGGCATTTAAATTGTTTCTAAATAAGTTAGCTATGCATATTTTTCTATTTCTTCTCATAAAATATAATTTTAATATTGACATTTCCCAATGGCCATTTTTTATTAGACTCATACCAAATGATACTTAAACATCACACTAAACTTCTTAGAAACACTAGCAGTCTGTGCCTGGAACATCTTTTACTTATTTGAATGTTAATGGATTTTTATTTGAAATGTCTGACTAGAAAATATACTGTAACTGAACAGTTAAAGTACTACGTGTACTTTATTGAATACTTTTGTTTTTTGGTAAATACATCAATATTGCTCACTATTGATATTTCTGATTTAAATAAAAAGCACCCACTGTGACAAAAATTGCCTTTGTCTTGGCTATTCAAAGTGGGCAGGAAAGAAACACATAAAGGTGAATGTCACACTTTGCCAAGACAAAGTAGGACAGTCCTATAAATTACTGTTTCACAGAAAAAAATGTCAGATATTCTGGGTCTATAGGCTCATGATAGATATCCTAACACGAAGAGAAACCTTGTGTGACTGACCAAGAACCCAGTTATTTTCACATTTCCATAGTTTTGGAACTTCCTGCTTAGTCATTAAAATTTTATTGATCAAATCACTGAAGGAAGTTGAGACTAGGCAGTTACATTGTTTACCAAATTAAAAAAATAAATAAAGGAAATGCAAAGTTTATAAGTTTCAGAACCATGAAAGTTTAAGTTGTTTATCTGAGAAAAAAATTTAAAGCTAAATAAATATATTTTAGATGGCAATACAAGTTATGACAGAATATGATTTAAGTATAAAACATTAAATTTATCAAGATAAAATAAACAATAGGATATTTTTATCTCAATTTGCTAAATACTGATTAACTGGGCATTTTGAATGTAATTCTTACCTGGTAATTGTTCTTATTGTATATAGTTTTACTATGTTAGAATTCAAACCTTTCTTTTTTTAATTAGACAAAAAGAAGGAAATTTGGGATATTTGTGCACTGTGTGAAGATGTACTGCTGTGATTGGTATAATAAAGAGCTGAATGGTCAATAGTTGGGCAGAAAAGATTGAGCAGGACTTCTTGGTAGATAGAGAACTCTGAGAAGAAGAAAGGCAGAGACCCCAGTAAAAAAAGAAGTCAGACACACAGAAAAGAAAAGAAACAAAAGTCACAAGGCTGAACATACATTAGTAGAAGTAGACAAATTTCAGTTATAAAGCTAGTTGGGAAAAGCTTAAGCTAAGGGAAAAGCTTTCAAAATTAATAAAACAAAATGTCTGTGTCATTATCTATGAACTAGCAGCCCAAAGAAAAGTCTGACTATAGTTAGACAAAAAACATACTATATGTATTTTGTAGCACACAATTTAAATTACTTCAAATTTTTAAATTATTAAATAAAAATAATAGTGGTTCTATTCATCTAAAAGTCACAACTGATCTTGAAAGTTTATTTACACAATGATACCATGAGTCAAATTTCAACACATAGAGGCTTTTCTAAGAAATATTACAGAGTGAAATGTTTGTTAATACATAATCCTGGTGACTGTGTCTGATAAAAATTGTTTAGCTGACTTTCTTAGATATTTTATCAAATCAGATTTTAAATGCTTTCTCTACAAACTAGAAAACTAAAATAAGAACAAGATTGCTAAGGTCCTGAGAATGCTCAGGATCTCATGGCTAGAAGAAGACAAGCTGAGTGGCTAAGAATCTATACTGGCATGTTTTCCTTTGACCTCCACACACAAAT
>PVIH01026582.1:0-18466 GCA_004025045.1 Sigmodon hispidus | reverse complement strand
CTATGTTCATAGCAGCATTATTCTAATAGCAAGAACCTGGAAACAACCTAGATGTCCCTCAACTGAAGAATGGATTAACAAAATGTGGTACATCTACACAATGGAATACTACTCAGCAGTAAGAAAAAATGATATCCTAAAATTCACAGGCAAATGGATGGATTTGGAGAATATCCTCCTGAGCGAAGTATCACAAACTCAGAGAGATAAGCAGGGGATGTACTCACTCACTAGTGGTCTCTAAACAAACAAACAGCAAAAAAAGCCAAACATGCCCAAGCAGCAAACCACAACCACTGAACAGCTTGGGATCAGACACACCCTGGACTGACCCTTCAAACCCCAGTCCATCTATAGGAACACCTGACTCACTCTTGAGGGAGGGGGGACAAAACTGGATTTGGCTGGGAGTGAAGACTGATCCAAGCATTATTGGGCCAGTGTGACCATAGGACTGTCTGCTCCCTGCCCAGGGAGGGAATGGGGAGTTGCAGAGAAGAAAAATGATCAGATGTGGTGGGAGGGGAAAGAGACTTTCAATAAGGATATACAGGGATGGAAAAAAAAATCAGAGGGAAAGCTGAACACAAAGAAAATATATGTGTAGTAATCTTATTTTCATTTCCACCCTTGATAAGCTATACTTATGATTATTATCCTCTGTATAGTTATTGTTAACTCTTCAGCATTTTTAAATTCTTTTTCCTGTTTTTTTGATAAATACAAAATAAAGAAAGAAAAAAATTAAAAAAATAAAAGTAAACACCCTCTGACAAATTATAGTATATCCATATGTATGTTTCTCAAATCTGAATTTTCTACCTAGATCTCTCCACACAATTTCTGTTTTGTATATTTCCTTATCTAAGCTTTCTTTGCTAGTTTTGCCTGTAGTAGAAATATATTCAATTTAGAATTACTTATTGATGACTTGATCTATTTAGTACTTTTGATATGTGACTTTACTACCTCAGCTTTAGTTTAGCCTCTATCCATTATAGCCAGCTATTCAGCTGGTTTCTAGTCTTATTTTTTTTCAGAATTATTCTGTCCTCACTACTGCTTGAGTTATTAAAAACATATCTAATTAAATTATTCCCATAACTAAAATAATTCTGGGAAATTTTAGATAAACTTATATGTTTTTCGTGTCTCTTGCTTGAAGCTCATGTATTGGTTTTTAAAAATCAAAAAGGAGTAAAGTACAAGGACAGATAAAGCAGAGGGGCAAAACCCAGAAGAAAGCATATAGGCAAACATTTCTGGAAGCTATAAATTCAATTAACATACAGTAATTTAAGTACTTAAGTTGAAAAAATGAAGCATACTCTTAGAGTAGGAGAAGTAAATTTTACTAAGAAGAAATAAAAGGATTAAATGGAAGTTTGGAAAAGTAGTATTGTGGTTTGACTTTTAAATTTCTCCCACAGCCTCATGTGTTTGTTCCTAGAGAGTTTGCAGACTTGAGAGGTTTTGAAACCTTGAAGAGGTGGAGCCCTACAAAAAGAAGTAAAGTGGGTCATAAAATTTTATTGCCCAATCTAGTTTCTTTTTGCATTTTGAATTTTGATTGTAGAAATAATGTAGCCAACTATATCACACTTCCACCATTCTGCTTTTTTTGTCATAGTGGATTGTATTCCCTCAAGCTGTAAGTCTGAATAGATCCTTTCTTCATTAAGTTGCTTCATATCAGAAATTTGTTTTTAGAGATGAAAAAATTATCTAAGTGGTAAGAGCCCCTTATGACACCTACATTTGTCCTCATTTAGGCAAGAACTGGAGAGGGGTTGAAAGTCTAGATAAATAATGAGGAACAAAGTTGAGAAACCATTGTCTTTTATTTAGATAATAATTATAAATTAGAATGTACAGAATTATTGTATGTTTTTTGATCTCTTAAAATGGAAGTGACATACATATGAATGCATATGTCTTGTCTTATTACAATATGCTTAACTGATCATATGAGCAGTTTTAGTCATCTGCCACTCATTGGTGTTTTCATTGAAGATGTATGAATTCTTTTCAGTTAAAATAGTACACAGAAAGTAGATTTCTAATCAATCCATGATATACATTTAATGACAACTTGAAAACTGGCTTTTTTACTGAGCAATTTTGGACATGTAATATTTTCAGAACCTGTAACTTCCAAATACCTTGAAACTTTATTTATGAGGCAGTTGAGAAACTACCAAACAATGCAAATTGGTTTTATGAAAGATTAACAGATAGAAACTATCTAAAAAGTTGAAAATATAGAGTCTCAGAAAGGTGCCAAATTATGTAGGAGACAACTGTACTGTAAAATTTTATAGTAAATTTATAAATCATCTGACTTGTACCTTTGGTAGCAAGTAGACAATCACTTGGGCCAGATAGACATAAGATACAGAAAAATTCTATATTTGGGAAAATAGAAAGATAATAAAGCTTACTTAAAAGGAAGGTAGGTTATAAAACAGAGTGAAGTATATTTTTTATAAGTACAAAATATGTTATTGTACCTTTTTCTCAGTGAAGCATGCATATCTTCTTCCCACTAAGTCTCTTGTCATCTGCTCTGCTCTTGCCCTTTCCAGAATTCTTCTAGTCTGATAATCCCACTAATATTTCCTAATAGCCAATCAGTGTTTTATTAAACTAATAGGAGAAACAAATCTATACAGGGTACAAGAACAATATTCCACATCACTTCCCCTTTTTCCTTTTCAAAAGAACACTGAATCCAACCTCCTTTGTTCATTTTTTTCTGACTATTATCCATAACAACTTGTAATCAACATTATAAACAAAGACAATTATCCAAGATCCATTGGGGAGGGCATGGACAGAGTTATGTAGAATACTTCTTGCTCTTTGATGACACAGGTAGTCTTATGGGGATTCTGAGAAAATTCAGGTTTATGGTCACGTTCTGACTGAAATATTCTGTGTAGCTGAATATTCTCAACCAGTCTCCTTAAAGCTGTTCTGGATGCAGATCTCAGAGAAAATTGTAACAGAGGTGCACTAAAATGTTGTATCATCTGGGTTATCCATTCCTATCAGAGATTTTTCATGGGGTCTTTCTCAATTAAATCTTATTTTCTTTAACCTGGAATTAACCCACAGCCTTTCATTTTCTGTTCAAATAATAAGAAAACCTCTTGTCTGTATATTTTTAAACACATGGTTAACCATATAATCTGTCTTTATATTTCTATCTTTTTTCTGATCCACACCTTTAATCTGCTAAAACATGGCAAGGATTAAAGGCTCAGCTATAGTGGCTTGCCCTACCCTGCTTCTTGGTCTGTGAAATGTTAGCTTTATGACAGTAGTACTGGCAGCAACTACCATGTTTACTTCCCCAACTCTGAGGAACTTTAGAGTCCACACTGCCACCTCGTAGAGCACAGCCTCCCATTGGTCATAAACACCTTTTCAGTGTTTGGCTGTAGGGCTCTTAAAAGAGCCACAAGGTTTTTGCTGCTAAGGCTGATCAAGAAGTCTCTCTTAAAGGAGCTGCGCCTCTGCTCACCACCAGCAAACAGAGTCCACTGGACAAAATGTTGCTATCAAGAAGCTGTGCTTTACTCTGTTCCCTTTTTGTCCGTATAAACAAACGGAAACCTTAAATTGGTCATATGCAACTGTTGCATGTACCAAAGCTTCTGTGAGACTTCAAGAATTTGCCTTGTTGCAGCTCAAGCTTAAATCTTTGTAGCTCAAGCTCATACTGCATGGCATCCCTGTACCATTGCTCACTTGGGAGACATAATTAGGAAGCTGTTTTTGGAAATGTTTTTGTCTCCAGTCTTTATGTATATGCACATGTACCACATTGGAACATCATTTATTGTCAGAAGTTTCTGGCCCAGTCTAGCCCCAAGTTCTAAATCTGTAATCCCTTAGTCCAAAATAATCACACAAATTCTTGTATTAATTATACATTGTTCAGCTCACACATATTACTTGCTAATTCTTACTCTTAAACTGACCCATGAACCTTATCCATGTTTAGCCATATAGCTTGGTACATTTTCTTCAGTGCAGCATTCTCCTATGAATCTGGCTGGCATCTCTCCTGCTCTTCCTCTTCCCAGAATTCTTCTTGTCTAGTTGCACTGCCTCTATTTCCTGCCTGTATTCTGGCCTATCAACATTTTACAAAATAAATACTAGTAAAAAGTATTTATAGCATTACCCCACACTTCATAGCTTATCATAAGATATCATTCTATAGATTGAAGGTTGGAAATTTTAAAACTTTAAATTTCCATTTTTTAAAAACAAAGCACTCTAGAAAATTATCTCCAAAAACAACTAAAGACTAGGTTCCCTTGTCATCTCTATGGATCAGTAAGCTAATGAAATTTGTGTATGCAATGAACATAGATGCAAGATGTCCAAGAAGACAGCCATTGAGCACAAAAATCAATTTGTGCCTTGCTTCTCAACTCTTGATTTATCCAGGACATGAGCTTTGCTATAGACATATTTGAAAATTGAGAAATAAAGTATGATGGAAATTTTTTTTGAAATATTTTAGCTGTCATGTCCATGACCCTTGTCCTGAGATTGTGGCAGGTTAAGATACTTAATTTATATTTTCTTAGGAACTCTTCATGGACTGTTGCCATGTCAAAGATAATTCAGGCAGAAGCACAAGTTATTTTAAGGAATGAACTGCTTAATGTACTCTCTGTATAAAATACCCCAACACTCAAGGAGGAAGCAATGATCATTTGAAGGTTTTACATTTTTATTATGAATAAAGTCATATTTTTTATCCATGTATCACCTTGCTCAAACTCCCCTCCCCCTACTGCCCCTCCCAGTTACTCTCTTGGGTTTACTGTTTTTGAAAAGGATTATTGCTTTCTGAAATAATGTCTTTTCCAAGTACAATTATTATTGGTGTATATTGTAATCATCAATTCATTAGCTTTTAAACTTCTCTTACAGACACCAAAATGTCAAGATGACCCCATAAAAGCATGATATGCATAAAAATAAAGTGTTTTATAATTTAAAAACTCTTGTGTACTGTTTCTATTTTTCTAATACAACTATGAATATAAGCTGTGAGAAGTTTACTGAGTAGGGCAGTAATCAAAAGAACATATAATGATGTGTTTGTCTTTTCCTTTCTTGTCTTTGTATTTAATTTTCATATATATCCACTTTGCACAGTGACTTTGAATGTGTCTTCTGAAGGCAGATTCTCATGTGTATTTAATAGAGTAAAAGCAGTAAGGGACACCAATGAACAAATGACAATGCTGACAGGGCCAGAATAGACCCCATGAATGGAATGCAGTGTTCTAGTATCAAAGGAACTCAGGCATGTGTTTTTGTTTACTAAGAACCATCATATAAGTAACGATATTATTTCATATCCAACCTTGATACCATTTTTGTTTCTTTTCTCCTCTCTCTGATGCTTGTACTATATCTTTTTCCAATTAGACATTCTTTCACTTCAATTTGTTCTTTTTGGTGGTAGTGATACAATATATTTAATTAGGTTAAATGTAATAGTTAATTTACAAGAATATGAACAACTTGCCAGTTGCTACACACACATACACACACACACACACACACACATACACACACACACACACACACACACACAAAGATCTCTATAATTCTCAGCAACCATACCTTTGCTGGGAATAAACTGATCTTATATTTGTATCCTTGACAAATTCTTTTCTAGCCTATTTTTGTAGGTCTTATAAAGATAATCACAGCTGGTGTAAGTTCATGACTAGAAAGCAAAATATTCTTATTCTTTCCTCTGTACATCTATAATTACAGTATGTGGTATGTGAGGTTTTTTTTTGTTTCAGTGATATATCTTTCTATTTTAGATGAGGCTGCACTTAAACTTGCTATCTGGCCTAGACTGTCTTTAATTTCCCAGTTCTCCTGCCTCAGCCTTCTATATGCTGGAATTACTGCATTGTACCAATATATCTTGCTGTAGAATAGTTCCCAAATGGATTCATTTAATTATTTTTCATTTAATAATTCTAAAGTATAATCTTTTAAGACTATTAAAAGGGAACTATACAAGAAAACTTTACCCAACTACTCATGCTAAGCTGTGGAATCTAGGGGTCAGGGAACAGAATAATCTGAAGATGAAACAGAAGACATACATTTCCTCTGTTACTATTCTTTCCTCTCAACAAAGGAACTACAAAGTGCTTTACTTTGGTAAAACAATTATATATCCAACTTTACTTGATAATGATCATAACAAAGAACCTATTAACACATATGACATTTCATATGTTCCAGACATTTCTAATAGTACTTTTTATCTGGAAGACCATTTTACAGTCATGCAACACTCTTTGGTAGGTGCTAATATTATCCTCATTTTATAAAAGAAAAAGATTTGAGATTCTACCACAAATGGTATGGTTTCAGATGCTTCAATCATTATTATGGTATTAAAGGATTTTAGATGCGGCCTTATGACAGGGCCACAGTTTAGGTGCATCTATGGCAAGGTATAGTTTGCACTATGCTTATTTCAGTCTTCCTTAACTCCATAATATTTTACCTTTTTTAGATATGCTTTCTTCTACCATCTCTATGCCCTGACTAAAGACCCTGACCTATATTGTCCTTTGCTTTATTGCTTTCCTGATTTATTGGTTTAATGGAAAAATATTTGATAAAATACATTCATTTAAGTATGAATTATTTTGTCCTTCTAATAAATATAATATTTCAGGTAAATAAAATATTAACCCTGAAAGATTTGCATTTAGAAAATATCTAAAGAGAATATTGGAAAATATTATTAAGTCATATTTCTCCAAGTTTCTCTAATCACAAAAAGCTACATAATTACATACTTCCTTCCCTATCTTAATGAACAGTTCAGCTTCAGACACTATCATCTTTTACTTATGAGCCACAAAGGTCATAAAAAATTGGATTGTTCTCATATCACTTGAGAAGTGCTCACTTCCTCAACTCACTAAATTCATTACCACTCTCTGGATTTCTGTAGAAAGAAGTCTCTTACCACTTGTGGTATAATGGGTATCAATTCCTGACTCACTGAATTGTCAGGCTTAACAGGTATAAATATACAACTCTAACATAAATTTAAATTGCAGGTAAAAAAACTTTCAGTATAAATACAAACTTATGCAATGTTAAAAACATAAAAATTCACTTGTACTTTGAAATTTATTATTATACTTTGTATTTAATCAAGTAACCACATATAGGGTAGATCTTCATTATTTCCACACTAGAAAAATTTTAGTTATGGAGAAACTATAATAGTCTAAGTACACAATGACAAGACATGAAATGAACTTTTGGTTACTAAGAAAATGCAAATATACAAACCTTACAACCTGTGAGGAGGAGGATGAATCATGGTTGAAATTCTAGTTGGATTTTTTGTTGTTGTTTTGTGTAGTATTGTAAATCTCAAAACAAAAGTCATTACAAAAGACTAAAGACAAATCTTAGGTTTCAGTTTGGGGAAGTAAACTGCTTGTATAAGTTCATCACATTAGAGAGTAAGTTGAATTAATATAGTCAAATTATGTGTAGAGAATTAACTTAAATATCAAAAAGTAGGGTGGTGGGGTATTGACTCTCTAATAATCATAGATAACACACTAAAGTGAATGCCTTTTCAAACCATGCAATGATATTTCTAAACGAATTAAAATACTTTTTGCAGTTAACAAATTAGTTAATTTGGACCATCAAATATGGTCAAACATTTGTGTTCTAAAAAAAGAAGACAAATTCAGAACATTAAAGATGATTTTCTGATGTCACAAAATGCTTCAATTATAAAAATTAATTCCCTTTCATTGGATTATATGATTGCTATTCCCTCAAGAGATGATTCCTCAAGAGTGAATGACCAATAATGGATAAATGATGAAATACAAATTAGAATATAAAAATGGGTTGCAATGCAAATCTTATATTTTTTTGAACTACAATGTCTATTAGCTTATTTGATTTATTTAATTTTCATTATATTAAAAATTAAGTCATCATTGTTCATATTGTTAGTTAAATACTTAATCAAACAGATCTTGCAAGATGTTGATGTGGAGAGTTTGGATATGGCATAGGAAAAGCATTTTAAATATAAATGCAGTGCTGTAAGGCACATGCAGTAGAAAAAGAGTGGGGTTACTGTGGGAACTATAATCCTGAATTTTATGACATGCTTTGTGTGATTACAAATTTAATGTTGTAGGAGGATTGTGTGACCTTCTTACTTATTTTGAGGATGATCTATTCGTGAATAATCATGGAAAGATTCGGCTTAGATGTGACCTGAATCTACCTTTAGGAAGGTAAAAGGAAAGAAAAGCAACATAGAGGGCAGTCTTTCAAAAGTACACAATTTCAGCACAATGAAATTTTCATTGTAGAGAAAGAGAACAATTCTGTACTTTGACTTCATTTATTGTTGAAGATTTCCAAAATGCCTTGAATGAGTTCTGAAGCTTTTTTTTTTTTTTAATGAACTCTACTGGGGCAATCATGACAGTGAATGAATTCCATGGGGTTAACATGCAGCTAGAAGCAGAAGGCAAGTGAAGCTAGAGAAATTCTTGCATAGATTTACTGAGGTACAATTTCAACACTCTGTCTTAGAAATAATAGCAACAGATTGCTCCTGTGTTACTTCTTTGTATATGTTATTTTTCAGAACCTAAATTTAAATATGAATATGAGATTGCTTGCAAAAAAAAAAAGGTGTATGAGCCTGACCATATATCAACTCTGCTGAGGGTCATGGAAATACATAGAGACATTCATGGGGTATGTCAACCTATATCAAGGAACCCCATTAGGTTGCCAAAGTCCATGGAAGAGTCCAGATAAACCAACACTGACTAAACTGCTCCTGCAGGAAATATACAGAGACTAATTCGCATGTTTTGTTTTGTTTTGTTTTGTGATAAACTAAGGCCGGCTATTTGGAGACTTTTCCCCTTGCAATAGTTGACTTTCTGCATGTACCCTGACCACTCAAATTTCAACCTGCTACTGTTATTGTTATATCTTGAATTCCAGTGTCATTTCCTCTCTGTGATTAAAATTCCATGCAAGGCCAAGAATTTACACAGTTCACCAGTCTTGGTGAACTGACTAACCTGAGAAAAAATTGTATGACTTCATGTTATGAGAATGGGTGGGCCCTAACAATGCAGCATATATTTATTCAGAATTTGACACTGTGGGGGGTGCAGCAGCAGTGCTAGGGGAGGGAGAGCAGGAGGAATGTGATTGTATGTGTGCTGAATGAAAGATGAAAGAGTAAGAGGAGAAGAAGCAACCCAAAAAAAGACCAGTGATGTGGGAGAATGAATAGAGAGAATGATGAGCATAAGTCAATGAGTGATGTAGATGAAGCATATGTGTGTATGTGTGTGTGAGAGATAAAACTATGTGAAAGAGTTGCTACTATATATATATATATATAGGAACTATGCAAAGAGCTGTAAGAGAATGTGTAAGAACAATGGAAAATGTTATATGGTGAGAGAGTTGTATAGATGAGATGAATAGCTATGGCTATATAGAGATTTTTAGCTGTGTGGAGACAGGAAAAATGAAACTGTATAAAAGGAGATGTAGAAGAGAAATGTATGTATAAGACAGATGTGTTGATATGTGAAAATATATGTAACTATGTATACATATATATGTAAAGTAAGTTATATAGTAGTATTTCTAGAATGCAGCAATATGGAGATATGCAGCTGATTGGAGATAGAAAGGGTCAGAAATCATTTTTAAGAAGGAAAAGAGAATGTTCCCATCAAAAGGCATGTATGTTGCTTTATTTTACCAGTCAGATAGTTCATAATTTTTGCAGGAAAAAAAAGGTTTCTTATACAAACCTTTTGCTATGTGACATTTCTTTTTTTACTCTGAAGTGAATTGTGGAAGCTAGCCCATCATGGTCCACATGGGTTACAACTCTATACTTGTTTCTATATGCCAGGCATTTTGATAGAAAGAAGTGATCAGGCAGTTGCTGGGGTGTTTGTACTATGGTTTTAAACATATAGATATAGCAAAAACTTTGGGTGTTTGATACAGTTAAAAGATATTAGGATCTGGAGAGATGAATCAGTGGTAAAGAGCACATATTTTTGTAGAAGCCCCAGGTACAGTGCCCAGTATCCACATGGCAGCTCACAACCATCTGTAACTCTAGATCCAGAAGATCCAACAATTTCTTTTGACATTTTTCATCTCATAATGCACATGGTATATTTATAAACATATAGGCAAAATGCACATATATGATAAAAATAGGTAAGTTTTTAAATGTTGGAATCTGTAGAAATAGCTCATAGTACATGAAAGCAAAAACTCATGTACAAAAAAACCCTAAAAATACATTTGATTAGTTTTTATTATTAGTTTCCCCTTTCTTTCTTTTTTCTTCCTTCCTTTCTTTCTTTCTTTTTCTTCTCTCTCTCTCTCTCTCTCTCTCTCTCTCTCTCTCTCTCTCTCTCTCTCTCTCTCTCTCTCTCTCTTTCTCTCTCTTGGTATGGTTTGCTGTCCTGCTTGCTTTTGCTTTTATTTTGGTAACTTAACACAAGGTAGAATTATCTGAAAAAGAAACTTTAAATAAAAAAAAGGTCTCCATCAGATTGGTCTGTAGGCAAGTCTGAAGGACATTTTCTTTATTAATGATTGGTGTGGAAGTTGTGCTATCCCTGGTCAGGTAGTCCTGGTTGATATAAGAAAGTAAACTGAGTAAGCAGAGGGAAGCATGCCAGTAAGCAGTGTTTCTCCATGGTAACTGCTTCAGCTCTTGCCCCCAAGTTCCTACCTGGATTTTCTGCTTCTGATTCAATAGATGATAGATTACAAGTTGTAAGATAAAATAAACCTTTTCTCCCCAATTGCTTTTTATCATGGTAGAAATTGAAGCAAGAGAAACCAAGTAAGACACATGAGTCTTACTTGTGCCTATGTGTGCAGGTGCCCTGGGAGGTCAGATGTATCAGATATCCCTTGAGCTTTTTAGGGGTAGATATGAACCTTCCAGTGTAGATACTAAAAATCAAACCTAAGTCCTCCAGGAAAGTAGAAAGCACTCTTAATTACAGAAGAATCTCTCCAGCACTAAATAAACAAATCATTGTTTAAAAATAGTAATAACCCTATTCTTGGCTTTTGTATTAGGCATCAGTTTTTGAGGCTATGCCGATTTTGGTAACATTCTCTTTGTTTTTATTTGCTGAGGTATAAAAAAATTCATTCACTATCTTACTAGGTGGAAACAATAAAAAATAATTAAACTATTTGTGTCTTTAAAAAGGATTAAATAAAAATAAGAGTGCATTAATAATTTGAGGTAATATCAACAGCATTGATAATAATATGTACACTATTACCCTTTTTTTTTCTTTTTGAGCTTTAAATGTAACATTACTAAAATCAACCATATATAAGCAACAGAGACCTGTTCTTTATGATCTTGAAAATAGGTAAAAATCATTTCTATAGATAATTCAAAGCCTTCCTGGACAACATACTGAAATCTTATGTTTTAAAAAAAAATGAAGACAAGAAAAAAATAAAGAGAAATGTATTTCAAGTAACTAATCATCAGGGTAATATTTGGATTAATTGATGGGAAAATTGCTAAAACTATGAAAAAGTGGTTAGCATTAGGACAATAATGCCAAAAATAAAGAAATGAAATGTAGACTAACACTAAAGTGAATCATTATTTCCATTTATAAAGGAAGCATGAGAAAATAATCATCCAGCATTTGGCCAACTTAGTATACCAGTGTGGAGAGCTGCATATAGCCATGCCTTGCATTCTCCCTGCACTAAAAGATGGCGCTGGCTTCCGCCCTCCACCTTCCACATGGTGAGCACTCTCAGTGACAATCTATCCCATAATACGCTAGGCTGAGGATCTGGCTTGCTTCCGTGTACCTGGAACTATAGGTAGTGCCCACGTGGCGTAGTGGGGTTGGCTGCCCAGAGGTTATTTAGGCTGCTGGTGGGTTTTCCCCCAGAAGCAGCAGGAGAAGCAGAATGAGAGATAAGATGTAACAAGTCAGTCAGTCCCCGTAAGTAAGTCAGAAGTCAGAAAATTAATCAAGGTTCCTGAATAAAACTGCTGAAAGAAGAGCCTGGGTGTCGTGTTTTTCCTTGCTGGCGAGGTTGCGCGTGACATACGAGAAAGTAATTTTTGAATAAAATGATAAGCAGAGAGAGGACATCCCTGTCTAGTTCCTGACTTTAGTGGGATTGCTTTGAGTTTTTCTCCATTAAGTTTGATATTGGCTGTAGGCTTCTTGTAAATCACCTTAATTATATTTAGGTATTCTCCCTGTATTCCTGATCTCTCCAGGGCTTTAATCATAAAGGAGTGTTGGATTTTGTCAAAGGCTTTTACTGCATCTAAGGATATGATCATGTGGTATTGTTCCTTTAGTTTGTTAATATGATGGATAACATTTACAGTTTTTCGTATGTTGAACCAGCCCTGCATTTCTGGGATGAAGCCTACTTTGTCATGGTGGATGATATCTTTTATGCATTGTTGTATAAGGGTTGCCAAAATTTTGTTGAGAATTTTCACATCAATATTCATGAGGGAAATTGGTCTGTAATTCTCCTTCTTTGTTGTGTCTTTGAGTGGCTTGGGTATTAGGGTGATTGTGGCCTCATAAAAGGAATTTGGCAATATTCCTTGAGTTTCTACTGTGTGAAATAGTTTGAGGAGTAACAGTAGTAATTCTTCTTTGAATGTCTGGTAGAATTCGGCACTGAAACCATCTGGACCAGGGCTTTTATTTTTGGGGAGGTTTTTAATGACAGCTTCAATTTCCTTAAGGGTTATAGGCCTGTTTAGGTAATTAATCTGATCTTCATTTAATTTTGGTAGATGGGCACAAGGGAGGATGAATTTTAATTTTTCACTGGATATATATGGGTTGAATCTAATAAGGAATAAAAATATAAATGATAATAACACAAAATAAAATAAAAAACAAAAGGTTTATAATACATTGTTTTTGAACAGACAGAACTAAAAATCAAATGTTGAAACCATTTTCAAGTAAAATTGAGACATTAGATTTTAGAATTTTTTACATATTTAGAAACTGTATTTTAAATATAGAACGCTAAGAAAAGATAAACACATGAAGGAAATAGTCCAAGACTTGAGATCAAAAATAGAGGAAATAAATAAAACACAATAAAAAAGAAGTGTGGAAAAGAAAATTCTGAGTAGAAACTATAGAGGTAACATAATGAACAGAATACAAAAGATGAAGGACAGAATTTCAGGCATTGAGAATATGATAGAGGACATATATTCAGTTGTTAAAGAAAATGTTAAATACTAGAAATTTATTTATTATGAATAAAGTCATATTTTTCATCAGTGTATATTCTTGTTCAAGCTCCCTTCCACCTCCTGCCTATTCCAGTCACTATCTCTTCTTCACATCACTTTGTCTCTTGCTCAGCAAGGGCAGGAAGTCCCAAGATGCCAACGTGGCTTAGTTCAGCATTCACTCCTGGCAGACCTACTTTCCTCGCTCCAATATCAAGACTGGGTCAGGTGTTCCTCTGAAAGGAGGGAAATCCAAGGTGCCAGTTCCAGGTGTTTCAGATCTCAAGGTGTTCAGGGTTTGTGGTTTGCAGCTTGCACATGCTTTGCTGTTTAGTTTTTTTTTTTTTTTTTTTTTTTTTTTTTTTTTTTTTTTTTTTTTTTTTTTTTTTTTTTTTTACAGTCCACCAATCAGTGAGTACATCCCCTGCTTATCTTTCTGTGATAACTCACTCAGGAGAATGTTCTCAAAATCCATCCATTTGCCTGCAAATTTTAGAATATCATTTTTTCTTACTGCTGAGTAGTATTCCATTGTGTAGATGTACCACAGCTTTTTAATCCATTCTTCATTTGCGGGACATCTAGGTTGTTTCCAGGTTGTTGGTATTATGAATAATGCTGCTATGAATATAGTTGAGCAAATGTCTTTGGAGTGTGAATGTATGTCTTTCACATACTGTGAATGTATACACCCAGTAATGGTATGACTGGATCCTTGGGAAGATTGATTCCCAGTTTT
This sequence comes from Sigmodon hispidus, assembly GCA_004025045.1. Lineage (NCBI taxonomy): Eukaryota > Metazoa > Chordata > Mammalia > Rodentia > Cricetidae > Sigmodon > Sigmodon hispidus. Next base: position 4,346 of record PVIH01026582.1, on the reverse strand, counting down.
TTGAGAAACCTCCATACTGTATTCCAGAGTGATGAATAAGTTTACACTACCACCAACAATGGAGTAGTGTTCCCCTTGCTCTGCAAACTCTCCAGCATAGGCAGTCATTTGTGTCTTTTATCTTACCTAATCTGACAGGTGTAAGGTGGTATCTCAAAGTTGTTTTGATTTGCATTTCTCTGATGGCTTAAGATGTTGAGCACTTTTTCAACTATCTTTCAACCATTTGTAATTCTTTTGCAGAGAATTCATATTTTAGATCTCAACCCCAATTTTTGATTGGGTTATTGAAGGTTTTGGGCTCTACTTTTTTGAGTTCTTTATATATTTTAGAGATCAGTCCTCTATCGCTTGTAGGGTTGGTGAAAATCTTTTCCCATTCTGTGGGCTGTCATTTTGTCTTATTGACAGTGTCCTTGGCTATACAGAAGCTTCTCAGTTTCAGGATGTCCCATTTATTGATTGTTGTTCTTAGTGTCTGTGCCACTGATGTTATATTTATGAAGTGGTCACCTGTGCCAGTTCGTTGGAGGGTATTTCTCACTTTCTTTTCTTTGAAGTTCAGGTGTTGTTGGGTTTATGCTGAGGTCTTTGATCCACTTGGATCTGAGTTATGTGCAGGGTGATAGACTGGGAACTACTTTCATTTCTCTACACACTATTGTCTATGCCAACATTATTTGTTGAATATTTTGGGACACATCATCAAAGATCAAGTGTTCATAAGTTTTTGGGTTAATGCCTGGATCCTCAATTCAGTTCCATTTATCCACAAATCTGTTTTTATGCCAGTACCAGGCTGTTTTTATTACTGTAGCTCTATAGTATAACTTGAAGTTGGGATGGTGATGCCTCCTGAGGTTCATTTGTTGAGCAAAATTGTTTTGGCAATCCTGGCTTTCCTGCTATTCCAAATTAACTTGAATATTGTTCTTTCAAGAACTGTAAATTATCGTGTTAGAATTTTGATGGGAAGTGCATAGAATCTGTGGATTGTTTTGGTAGAATTGATATTTTTACTATGTTGATCCTACCTATCCAGGAGCATGAGATATCTTTTCATTTTCTAATATCCTCTTCAATTTCTTTCTTCAGTGATTTAAAGGTTCTATCAAATAGATCTGTTACTTCTTTGGTTATATTTACTCCAAGGCATTTAATGCTATTTGCAGCTATTATACAGGATGATGTTTTCCTTATTTATTTATCAGCCCTTTTATCTTTAGTGTACAGGAGAGCTACTGATTTCTTTGAAGTAATCTTGTATCCTGCTAAATTGCTGAAGGTGTTTATCACCTATAGAAGTTCCTTGTTAGAATTTTGTGGGTCACTTATGTATACAATCATATCATCTGCAAATTGGGATTGTTTCACTTCTTCTTTTCCAATTTGTATATCTTCAATCTCCTTTCATTCTCCTATTGCTTTAGCTAAAACTTCGAGAACTATACTGAATAGATAAGGGGACAGAGGACATCCTTGTCTAGTTCCTGATTTTAGTGGGATGGCTTTGAGGTTTTCTCCATTAATTTTGATGTTGGCTATTGTCTTCCTGCAGTCTCCCTTTATTTTATGTAGATGTTGTCCCTGTATTATTGAGCACTCCAATACTTTTATCATAAAGAAGTGTTGGATTTCGTCAAAGGCTTTTTCAGCATCTAAGTTATGATCGTGTGTTTTTTTTCCTTCAATTTGTATATATGATAGAAGACATTTACAGTTTTTTATATGTTGAAACATCCCTGCATTTCTGGGATGAGGCCTGCTTTATCATGGTGGATGACATTTTTCATATTTTGTTATATATAGTTTGTCAAAATTTTGTTAAGAATTTTATCATCAATATTTATTAGGGAAATTGGTCTGTAATTCTCCTTCTTTGCTGCATCTTTGTGGCTTGGGTATTAGGGTAATTGTGGCCTCATTAAAAAGAATTTGACAATATTCTTTCAGTTTCTACTGTTTGAAACAGTTTTAGGAATAATGATAGTAATTCTTCTTTGAATATCTGATATAATTCTGCACTCAAACCATCAGGAACTGGGCATTTTTTACTTGGGAGATGTTTAATGAAACTTCAATTACCTTTAGGGTTATAGATCTGTTTAAGTAATTAATCTGGTCTTCATTTAATTTTGGTAAATAGTACCTGTCCAAAAAGCTATCCATTTCTTCTAGGTTTTTATTTTTTGTGGAATATAGATTTTCAAATTATGACCTGATAAATATCTGGATTTCAAAGTGATCTGTTGTTATGCCCCCTTCTCATTTCTGATTTTGTTGATTTGGATACTCTCTCCTTGATTTTTGATTAATTTGGGTAAGGGTTTATTTATCTTGTTGACTTTCTCAAAGAATGAACTCTTTGATTGATTGATTCTTTGTAATGTTCTTTTTGTTTAAATTTTATTGATTTCAGTTCTAAGTTTGACTATTTCCTGCTGTCTACTCCTTCTGCATGATTTAGCTTCTAATTGTTCTAAGGCTTTCATCTGTGCTGTTAGATCTCTAGTGTGGGATTTCTCTAGGCTTTTCTTATAGACATCTGGTGCTATGAGGTTGCCTCTTAAGATTGTTTTCATTGTGTCCCATAAGTTTGGGTACGTTGTGGATTCATTTTCATTAAATTCTAGGAAGACTTTGATTTCTTTCTTAATTTCTTCCTTGATCCAGAGGTTCAGTTGGGTGATGTTTAGTTTTCATGAGTTATTAGGATTTCTGTGTTGTTTGATGTTGTTGAACTCTAACTTTAGTCACTGGTGGTATGATATGATACAAGGGATTATTTCCATTTTTTTGTATCTGTTGATATTTGCTTTATGACCATATTATGTGGTCAATTTAAGAGAAACATCCATGTGCTGCTTAAAATATGTGTATTTCTTTGCATTTACTTGAAAGCATCTTTAAATATCTTTTAAATCTATTTGCATCATAACCTCTGTTAGACTCCTTATTTCTCTGTTGAGTCTCTGTCTGGTTAACCTATCCAGGGGTGACAGTGGGATATTAAAATATCCCACTATTTGGATATGAGAACTGATGTAGGATTTGAGCTTTAGTAGTATTTCTTTTACATAGACATGTGCCCTTATATTAAGGGCATAAATTTTCAGAATTGAAATCTCATCTTTAACAATTTTTCCAATAGTGAATAAATATTGTCCATCTTGGTTTCTTTTAATTGATTTTAGTTTAAAGTCTACTTTGCTAGATATTAGGATGGCAACCCTAGCTTGTTTCTTAGGGCCATTTGATTGGAAAGTCTTTTTCCATCCATTTACTCTGAGCCTGTGTCTGTATTTGTGGTTGAGGTGTGTTTCTTGTATGCAACAGAAGGATGGCTTCTGTTTTTGTATCCATCTTGTTACTGCGTGTCTTTTTATAAGTAAATTGAGTCTATTGATATTAAGGGATATTAGCGTCTACTATTTGATGTTTCCTGCTATTTTTGGTGGTAGCTTACATATATTTCCTTTCTCTGGGCTTTTCTTCTGTGGGATTATTGAATGTTTGTGGTTTCTTGTGTATATCTGGGATCCTAGGTTAGAGTTTTTCCTCTAATGCTTTCTGGAGGGCCGAATTGGTAGATAGATAATGTTTCATTCTGACTTTGTCATGAAATATCTTGTTTACTCCATCTATGGTGAGTGATAATTTTGCTGGGTATAGTATTCTTGGTTGGCAGCCACGTTCTTTTAGTGACTGTATGTTTTCTTTTTTTTTTTTTTCCTTCTTTATTTTGTATTTATCAAAAAAAAAACACAGTAAAAAGAATTTAAAATGTGGAAGAGTTAACAATAATTATACAGAGGATAAGAATGATAAGCATGGCTTATCAAGGGTGGAAATACAAATAAGTTTGCTACACATATATTTTCTTTGTGTTCATCTTTCCCTTTGAATTTTTTTTCCCTGTATATCCTTATTCAAGGTCTCTTCCCCCTCCCAACACATCTGATCATTTTTCTTCTCTGTGACTCCCCATCCCCTCCCTGGGCAGGGAGCAGACAGTCCTATGGTCCCACTGACCCAATAATGCTTAGATCAGTCTCCACTTCTGGCCAAATCCAGTTCTTTCCCCCCCCTCAAGAGTGAGTCAGGTGTTCCTATAGTTGGACTGGGGTTTGAAGGGTCAGTCCAGGGAGTTTCTGATCCCAAGCTGTTCCGTGGTTGTGGTTTGCCGCTTGGGCATGTTTGGCTTTTTTTCTTGTTTGTTTGTTTAGAGACCACTAGTGAGTGAGTATATCCCCTGCTTATCTCTCTGAGTTTGTGATACTTCGCTCAGGAGGATATTCTCCAAATCCATCCATTTGCCTGTGAATTTTAGGATATCATTTTTCCTT
>PVIH01026581.1:0-18473 GCA_004025045.1 Sigmodon hispidus | reverse complement strand
AAAAAAAAAAAAAAAAAAAAAAAAAAAAAAAAAAAAAAAAAAAAAAAAAAAAAAAAAAAAAAAAAAAAAAAAAAAAAAAAAAAAAAAAAAAAAAAAAAAAAAAAAAAAAAAAAAAAAAAAAAAAAAAAAAAAAAAAAAAAAAAAAAAAAAAAAAAAAAAAAAAAAAAAAAAAAAAAAAAAAAAAAAAAAAAAAAAAATTGGAAGAGATTAGCAAATCCTTGAAGGAAAACCCAGAAAAGGTAAACCAAAAAAAAATGAAAGAAACATCCTGGGAACTAAAAGCCGAAATAAAAGCAATAAAAAAGGCACAAAATGAGGCAAAGATGGAAATAGAAAATCTGAACAAAAGAGCTAGAACTACAGATACAAGCATAACCAACAGAATCCAAGAAATGGAAGACAGAATCTCTGGAGTGGAAGACTCAGTAGCGGAAATAGATACATCAGTCAAAGAAAACACTAAAACCAAAAAAGTCATAACACAAAATGTTCAGGAAATCTGAGACACCATGAAAAAACCTAACCTGAGAATAATAGAAATAGAACAAGGAGAAGAATAGCAGCTCAAAGGCACAGATAATGTATTCCATAAAATCATAGATGAAAACTTTCGTAACTTAAGGAAAGAAATGCCTATAAAGCTACAAGTAGCTTACAGAACACCAAATATATATGAACCACAAAAAAAGTCTGCTTGCCACATAATAAGACATATAACATACAGGATGAAGAAAAAAATTTAAGAGCTGCAAAAGAAAAGGGCCAATTTGCTTATAAAGGTAGACCTAACAGAAGAACTCCTGACTATTCAATGGAAACAATTAAAGCAAGGAGGGCTTGGTCAGAAGTTATACAAATGATAAAAGATCATGGCTGCCAACCTAGGCTACTATACCCTGCAAAATTATCAATCACCATAGATGGAGCAAACAAGATATTTCATGACAAAGTCAGACTGAAACAATACCTATCTACCAATCCAGCCCTCCAGAAAGCATTAGAGCGGAAGATTCCAACCTAAAGATCCCCTATACACCCAAGAAACCACAAACAATCAATAATCCCACAGAAGAAAAGCCCAGAGAATGGAAATACATACAAGCTACCAACAAAAATGACAGGAAATAACAATCAATGGTCACTAATACCCCTTAATATCATGGGACTCAAATTATCTATAAAAAGACACACACTAACACTATGAAATCAAAAACAGAAGCCATCTTTCTGCTGCATACAAGAAATACACCTAAACCACAAAGACAGACACAGACACAGAGTAAAGGGTTGGGAAAACGTTTTCCAGTCAAATGGCCCTAAAAAACAAGTTGGGGTTGCCATCCTAATATCTAGCAAAGTAGATTTTACTAAAATCAATTAAAAGGGACCAAGATGGACATTCAAGAGATTTCAATCCTGAATATTTATGCCCCAAATATAAGGCCACCTATCACTGTAAAAGATATACTACTAAAGCTCAAATCCCACATCAATTCTCATACCTTAATAGTGGGAGACTTCAAAACCCCACTTTCACCCTTGGATTAGTCAACCAGACAGACGCTCAACAGAAAAATGAGGAGTCTAACAGAGGTTATGATACAATTGGATTTAATAGACATTTACAGAAGCTTCTACCCAAATGCAAAGAAATATACATATTTCTCAGCACCACATGGATCTTTCTCTAAAGTAGACCACATAATTGGTCATAAAGCAAATATCAACGAATAAAAAAAAATGAAAATAATCTCTTAGATCATATCAGACCACAGGGGCCTAAAGTTAGAGTTCAACAACATCAGAAATCACAGACAGCCTACCAACTTATGGAAACTAAACATCACTCAACTGAACCACCTCAGGGTCAAGGAAGAAATTAAGAAGGAAATCAAAGTCTTCCTAAAATTTAACAAAAATGAATCCACAACATACCCAAACTTGTGGTACACAATGAAAGCAGTCTTAAGAGGAAAATTCATAGCATTAGATGCCTATTAGAGAAACCTAGAGAAATCCCACACTAGATAACTAACAGCACAGCTGAAAGCCTTAGAACAATTAGAAGCAAACTCACCTAGGAGGAGTAGACAGCTGGAAATAATTAAATTTAGAGCTGAAATCAATATAATTGAAGCAAAAAGAACAGTACAAAGAATCAATGAATCAAAGAGTTGGTTCTTTGAGAAATTCAACAAGGTGGATAGACTCTTATCCAAACTAACCAAAAAATCAGAGAGAGAGAGTATCCAATTCTACAAAATCGAAATGACAAGGGGGACATAACAACAGACTCTCAGGAAATCCAGAGAATTATCACGTGACATTTTGAAAATCTATATTCCACCAAAATGGGAAACCTAGAAGATATAGGGACCTTTTTGTACAGGTACCATTTGCCAAAATTAAATGAAGACCAGATTAATTACCTAAACAGACCTATAACCCTAAAGGAAATTGAAGCTGTCATTTGAAGTCTCCCAAGTTAAAAAAAAAAAAAAAAAACCCAGGTCCAGATGGTTTCAGTGCAGAATTCTACCAGACATTCAAAGAAGAATTACTACCATTACTCCTCAAACTGTTTCACACAATAGAAACTGAAGGGATATTGCCAAAATCTTTTTACAAGGCCACAATAACACTATTACCCAAGCCGCTCAAAGACGCAACAAAAGAGAATAACAGACCAGTTTCCCTAATGAATATTGATGCTAAAATTCTTAACAAAATTTTGGAAAACCATATATAACAATATTGAAAAAATATCATCCACCATAATCATGTAGGCTTCATCCCAGAAATGCAGGGATGGTTCAACATATAAAAAAACCATAAATGTCATCTATCATATATAAACAAACTGAAGGAGAAAATACCACATGGTGATATCCTTAGATGCTGAAAAAGCCTTTGACAAAATCCAACACTCCTTTATGATAATAGTCCTGGAGAGATCTGGAATACAGGGAAAATATCTAAATATAATAAAGGAGATTTACAAGAGGCCAACAACTAACATCAAACTTAATGGAGAAAAACTGACAGCAATCCATTAATATCAGGAAATAGACAAGGATGTCCTCTCTCCCCTTATCTAGTCAATATATTTCTCAAAGTTTTAGATAAAGCAATAAGAGAATGAGAAGAGATTAAGGGGATACAAAGATAGAAAGGATAGAAACGAAAAAGTGAAACTATCTCTATTTTCAAATGATATGATTATATAAATAAGTGACCCACACTATTATATCAGGTAACTTCAATAGCTGATAAACACATTTACCAATGTAGCAGGATGCAAGGTTAACTCAAAGAAATCAGTAAACCTCCTATACACTAAAGATAAAAGGGCTGAAAAAGAAATAAGGAAAACATCACCCTTTATCATAGCTGCAAATAGCATTAAATATCTTGGAGTAACTATAACCAAAGAAGTACCAGATCTATCTGAAAAAAACTTTAAATCAGTGAAGAAAGAAATTGAAGAGGCTATCAGAAAATAGAAATATCTCCCATGGTCCTGGATATGTAGGATGAACATAGAAAAAAATGGCAATTCTACCAAAAGCAATCTACAGATTCAATGCAATTCTCATCAAAATACCAACACAATATTTTATGGACTAATTAAAGAATAATACTCAACTTTCATTTGGAGTAAGAGGAAAGCCAGGATTGCCAAAATAATTTTGCTCAATAAAAGATCCTCAGGAGGCATCACAATCCCCTACTTCAAGTTATACTATAGAGGAACAGTAATAAAAACAGCCTGGTACTGGCATAAAAACAGTCTTGTAGATCAATGGAATTGAATTGAGGATCTAGACATTAACCCAAATACCTATGAACACCTGATCTTTGACAAAGAAGCTGAAAATATTCAATGGAAAAAAGATAGTATCTTTAACAAATGGTGTTGGCGTAGCTTGTTGGTAGTGTGAAGAAAAATGCAAATAGATCCAAGCCTATCACCCTGTACAAAACTCAAATCCAAGTGGATCAAAAACCTCAACATAAACCCAGGCACACTGAACTTGATAGAAAAGAATGTGGGAAATACCCTCTAATGAATTGGCACATCTGGCTATTTCCTAAATATAATGCCAGTGGCATAGACACTAAGACCAACAATCAATAAGTTGGACCTCCTGAAACTAAGAAGCTTCTGTAAGGCCAAGGACACAGTCAATGGGACAAAATGACACCTTACAGAATGGGAAAATATTTTCACCAACCCTACAAGTGACAGAGGACTGATCTCTAGAATATATAGAGAACTCAAGAAACTAGAGCCCAAAACTTTGAATAACCCAATGAAAAAATGGAGTTCAGAAGTAAAAAGGGAATTCTCAGCAGAAGAATTACAAATAGCTGAAAGACACTTGAAAAAGTGCTCAACATCTTTAGCCACCAGAGAAATGCAAGTCAAAATAACTTTGAGATACAACCTTACACCTATCAGATTGGTTAAGATAAAAGTCACAGATGACAGCCTATGCTGTAGAGTTTGCAGAGCAAGGGGAACACTTCTCCATTGCTGGTGGGAGTGTAAGCTTATTCAGCCACTATGGAATTCAGTATGGCAGTTTCTCAGAAACTTGAGAATCAATCTCCCCAAGGACTGAGCAATACCATTTCTGCATGTATACCCTAAATATGCACAGTCACATTCCAAAGACATTAGCTCAACTATGTTCATAGCAGGATTATTTGTAATAGCAAGAACCTGGAAACAAACTAGATGTCCCTCAACTAAAGAATAGATTAACAAACTGTGGTACATCTACACAATGGAGAACTACTCAGCAGTAAGAAAAAAATGATATCCCAGCATTTGCAGGCAAATGGATGGATTCAGAGAATATCCTCCTGTGCGAGGTATATCAAACCCACAAAGAGAAGCAGGGGGTGTACTCACTCATTAGTGGACTCTAAACAAAAAAAATTCAAAAGCAAAGCATGTCTAAGCTGCAAACCACAACCACTGAACAGCTTGGGATCTTAAAGAGGTTGACCTAGCACCTTGTATCCCAGTCCCTCCAGAGGAGCACCTGACTCAGTTGATGTTGGGCTGAGGAAACTGGATATTCCAGGAGTGGATGCTAAACTAAGCCATATTGGGACCTTGGTACCTCCTGCCCTTGCTGGGGTAGAGATAAGGAGATATGGAGAAGAAAGATTGACTAGAAGGTGTGAGAGGGGAAAGGGAACTTTAATAAGGATATACAAAGAGAAAAAAATATGACTTTCTTCATAATAAAAAAAAACAAACATGATCACTTAATTTCTTCTCAAAACTTTGCTTTTGCAATTGTATCCTGGGTCCTGTGATTAATTCTGTAAGCTATATGACCAAGGAACTCAGGGCTAACCCTGTGTATAGAGATATAATTGTTTTCTTTAATCATCAGCTTGTTTTTTCTGGTTCTATGATGTATTAAACTTTCTTGTTCTTATTTTTCATTCTCGGAAAATCTTATATTTATTGAAAGGAAAAGTAACTCCTAGATTTTTGCCTTTTTTAAAATCTCCTTTGGAGCAATTGGCAGACATCTTAAACTATTTCCCTAACCACCTTTGCTGTCTTATGCATCTGTATGTTTTAAGTTATCTCACAATGTCCAATTAAATCATAGCTCTACTATCATCATTGATTTTTTTTTATAAAAATATGATCTGCAAGTAAATTTCCCATTGTGGAGTGGGATTTTTTTTCCAATACACAATCAATTTTATACTAGATAAAGTGGGATCATTTCTTTCATATAGTACTCATACCATGCCAAATACAGCAGGAAACAGAAAGAAGCAAGGGACATTCTGGAAACAAGTCTCTTGGGGCTTTGCCGTCTCCTACTTATGCCCAGAGAAGCTTTGTTATCCTCTGGGTTATACTCCGTGAGCTCCACTGCTGCCTGCAGCTCCTCTGATATGGCCACCAGCAATGTCTCCCTTTCCTTCAGACCTTTAGGTAAATACAACAATAATAATAAAAAACACACTAAGTCATTAACATGCCTAAGTATCTAGAAAAGTCCAGGTGTTTTGCTCAAAGCTTATTAGACACTTAAAAGAAGAAAACTATATATATATAGTATTTATACAAGTTATTTGTATAGATGTATTTATGTCTTCTATGTTATTTGGAATGTTAAGTACATCAAATATGTATTATATATATTTAATATAAAATGAAATTTCTGGTAATGTCAGAATATATTCATGGAAAAATGAAAGCAAATAGGTCATTGGGGTTTTTTAGTGGCTTTATAAAACAGCAAGTAATTAATATATTGAGGACAGGGGATTGTAAGAAGAGACATCAGCTTTAGATGTGGTGAACTTCTTGGGTAATCATGCTTAGTTTATATCCCTGAAACTTCAGAAGTATCAATTAATATCTCTGGACTTCTACAATGGAAAAAAAAACTATTTACGAATCAGAGATATTAAGCAAATTTGCTACATTTGCATCTTAGAAAGTTTATTGCTAGTTATAGAGTAGACTGCAAAATTCAAATCTGGTTCTCTCTCTCTTGTTATTTTTTGTTGTTGTTGTTCTATTGTTCTTACTATGGTGTATAGTGGAAGATACCTGTCAATATTGATGAAGACAGAGTGAAAGAATTGATGAGCAAAATATGACAGTGTAAGGAAAAAGAAAATTACTACTTTACAGAATCCACTTAAAACATCACTTAACAAAAACTTGAAAGTTACTACTATTTTCTAAACTGGAACTAGCTTTAAAACATGTATATACAGAGTAACAGTTAATGAAAACAGCAATGAAAGGAGCAAGAGTGCTTATGGGAGCATTTAGCTGTGGTTGTCACTCTTCCTAGGGCTGTGACCCTTTATTACAGTTCTTAATGCTGTGGTGACCACCAGTCATCAAATTATTTTCATTGCTACTTCATAACTGTAATTTTGATACTGGTATGAGTTATAATGTAAATATTTTATATGCAAAATATCTGATATGTGACCCTTGTGAAACGGTTGTTGAATTGCCAAAAGATTCTCAACTCACAGGGCATATTTTCAGTTGTGACCCTAGCCTTTAATAACTGAACCATCTCTCCAGCCCTTGCCCCACAAGTTAAGACCATTGGTTTAGAAGGGGAAAAAAAGAGAAATTGTGTAATTATGTTATAATCTCAAAAAAAGTAAAAGAAATGCAAAAAATGTATAAGTAAGTGCATGCCATAAACTCAAGTTATTATCCCTAAGACAGAATAATCATCATCAAGTCCAGTGAAGTAAATAAAAAAGTTACCCACATGTAACAATAGAAATTTATTTTAAAATCAGATATAAATTGTTGATAAGTAATAGCTAAAATATGAAATATAAATTATTTAATAATTAAACAAATTGAAAAAGAATAGCAAAGTTAAGATCATGTGGGATGTCTTTCGCTATGATGTGAAGATCATTAGTTAATAAAGGGACTGTTTTGACACATGGCAACCGAGCTTATAATCTGGTGGGAAATCCAAGCATAGATAAAGGGAAAGAGGGCAAGTCAAAGAGACACATGATTCATCCCACCTAAGAAGCAAAATTAAAAGAAATACAGGTAAGCCACAAGCCATGTGGCAAAAGAGCCTAATGAAAATGAGTTTAAAGAGCTAGCAAGCAATGAGCCTAAGCCATAAACCAAACAGTTTTTAAGTGATGTAAGTCTTTGTGTGATTATTTGGACTGCTGGTCTGGATCCAGAAATTTCTTACAACACTAAGAGACCACTAAAAGAGAGATTGCTATAATTTTAAAGTACATTTTATTTGTAATACTTCTGTGGCATATATGTGCTGGAATAGATGAAAGTATCTAAGGTAATGCAGTCCACTAAACAGGTAGAACTTTACAGGCCGACACGGTTCTGTAAAAGGAAACACTGATGATAATTCAACACAGTATTCAAGAATTCAAAGATAGGTTAGGCTTGTCTTAGGATACGAATAGGAACTGACAGAAAACGTGGAGAGAAATGGGAGATAAAACACACTGAAGCTGCTGGTGAATTAGGCAGAGCTTTTCTAATGAATGTAAATGTTAGTAAGTTTTCTTAGAGTTTTGCTATTAGCTGGTAGTCCCAACATCAACAAAAGAAATCTTTATTGGTATAAGTAAAAGGAAAACACTTGAACTGCCTGCCTAGCAAACATTTCCTAAAATCATTAGCAAACATGTATGAGTCTTAAAATTTGTTAGGAAATAGATTAGACAAAAGACTACTTTATTCACAATATTTCAAGTTGCAAACCTTGTCATAATTGAACTGGCTAGGAAAAATATGAAGTTTAAGTTCTATGTTCTATGTTTTACTTCTTTGTTTAGTTTGTTTTTAGGTTTTTTTTTTTTTTTTTTTTTTTCAGCCAGTATTTATGTCCACAGGCCAGCCTGGAACCTTATGTATAGATAACCTTGTCTCAGACTTGCAATGAGTCTCCTTCCTGTGCCTAGGATTACAAGTCTTCACTACCATGCCTGGGCAATACACGCAGTGTATATCACAGCAAAACACACATGTAAACCCATAATGTGATGGTTAGTTGTCAACTTGACACAGACTAGAGTTATCGAAAGTGGGAAGCTCCATTGAGAAAATGCCTCCACAAGATTAACCTGTATGCAAGCCTGTGGGGCATTTTCTTCATTCATGATCAATATGGTTGGACCCAGCTCACCATGCATAGTGCCATACCTGGGCATGATGTCCTGGATTGCATAAGAAAGGAAGATGAACATTGGCTGTAAACAATTGGAAGCAAATCATGTTCTCTGCTTACAGTTCCTGCTTCCATTCTCCTGCATGAGTTCATGCCTTGGCTTGCTCTGATGATGTACTATAATCTACACTATGGTGTTTTACCACAATAGAGAGCAAACTAAAAATACATGAACCATATGCTTCATATCTCAGATGGCACAGATCTATATACTCCAAAGTAAATAGAACTTGGTATTTTTCTGGGTGCAATATTTCATAAATAGCCACAAAGTATTAAATTGTACAGATCCATTATAGCACTTATATTTACAGCCCTGTATGTTGTTTCATATTAAACCTTATATATTTATATATGTGTGAGTGTGTTGAATAAAAAGCACACAGAAAACATTATAAGTATTACAACTAAATATAGATGTATGCAGTGTCCAATGATATAGCTATGATATTAGTTGCAAGAACTGTGTTTATATTTGCATCCATAAAAATGCAAAGTTTTAAAAAATAGCCATTTCTACAATTTAACCAGATAAATATATAAAAATGTAAGGAGTGAGATCTGAAAATCTCTAACCTACTTTTATATCATCATTTCAATTAGATTATGTCAGTGGTTACTCCTGACCTAAATATATGTATGGTATCTTTTCTGATCTAGCTGTTATTAAGCTGCTTCTTTACAGCTTCAAGCATCTAGGTAATCATAGAATTTCTACAGATTTGAGCACTGGGCACAAATGAAATCATTTAATTTAATTGAGATCCAGAAGCTGACAAAAAATCCAACAATTTTAATAGCTGATTCTCAAAACTATGATACAAACCTTTGACTCTGAGATATCTGTTTTGAATTGTGAATTTTGTATTATGCATGAGTTCCAATATACATCTTAAAATATATTTTATTTCAATTTTGTTCCTTTTTCTAATTGGTATTGAATAAACAAAATATTAAACTCCATGATTTTACAATAATTAGTAAAGGTCTGTGAGTTCTAAGTCAGTTAAAGTGTTGAATGGGCTAAACGATGTCTTCTTTCACAGACCTTATAGGGTCATTATAACAGACATGAGCTCATAATTCTGTAACTGCAAATAAAGCATGTACTTGCTCCTTATTGAAACACCCCCCCAAAAAAGAAAACTGAACCCACAAAATTAGCAGGAAAATGGATGGATTTGCAATACTATTAAGCAAGATTACACAATCTAGCAATGTTTAATAGTTATAATGACTGATTTCTACCATTCTCATGAAAACAACTATGAAATAAAATAAATATGGTTTGGAAAAAATAACAGATATGAGGTCAACATTTACTACACAACTACTGGAGCAAAAAAAATCCAAACGCATAATAAAAGAGTATCGATTACATCATTTAACTTTGGCTGTTTTAAAAGTGCATTGTCAGTGAATAAATAAAATGTTCATAACTTTAAAATGTAGGAAAAATAAACATAACTAACATAAAGCTTATTTTATTGCACAGGTAATGAATACATTTAAAAATCATTCATGTGGTAAGATAGAAATAAATAGGATCTAATAAATTTTGCTTTAAACATACATTTATATGTATAAATTTAGACAGAATAGTGGAAAATAATTTTAGAAATAGCTGCAGTAAACCAAAGATGGGATATACTTGTAGGAACCATAAAATTTCATAGTTATATAATTAAAAATAAACATCAAGGAGACTTGGTAATTATTTCATTGTCTAAAAGCAGATAATATCCAAGGACTGAGTGGTTATGCATTCCCTAGATTCTTAGTGAGATTTTTAATAATGCATTTCATTGTACATTCTCATACTAATTTCTCTTTTATTGTCAATTTTAATAAGAGTTTTGGAGAAAATAGGAAAGCCGATTTTAAAATCATTTCATGACACTGTTAGATGAGAAAGATTCTCAGAAAAGAAAGAAATGTGAAGAAGACAGGAGTGAAATTAATTATAGCTGACCATTTCATGTAAAGAAATTAAGTTTTTGAATATTTTTTCTAAATGTGTAGCTTTGTAACTTTTGCATTTGAAGAAACCCATTTTTAGTCACAGTCATACTTTATGAGCACATATTTGATATTTGATTTTTTTCATTAATTTTTCCCCAGACCCACTAATGCTTCCTCTCCAACCCATTATCTCAATCCTCTCTCAGCTTCCTCCTTCCCCCATCATCCCTCCTCCCTCCACTCCAGAGAGAAAGCAAAAAATTCCAAGGTAAGCTCCTTTGATTCAGCCTCCCCCAAGTATCAAGTTTGAGAAAGGTGCTCACCTGTTAGTCACCCTAGATAGACTCTGGTTTGAATACAACAGGCGCCAGAAACTGCTCACTCATGCCTTTTGACTGCCATCCTCATTCAGAGGGTCAGATCCATTCCATGAAGGGTCATCAGCTGTTATTTCAGAGTCTGCGAGCTCTCAACAACACTGGGACTGCCTATTCCATGGGTCTCCCCATCATGTTGCATAAGCAAGAACAAATTGAATAAGGTATAAAATGAATACATATATAAGTTCATAAATATTTAAAACTTCTGGAACACAAAGGCCTAAAGATTTAATATTATTGTTATTATATGTAGCAGCTTGCAATACTTAAAATTTCTCTCTGCATTCCCAGATTTGCCTCACTGTAATTTTTACTTCATTTAAGTCTTTGCCACTCACCCATTTTATCTGTTTCCTTTATATCAAAACCATTACCGCACAGGATTACACTGGAGAATCCTTAGCACCAGATCATTGCATACTGTGAAACACTATTTCTCTTTTCCAAATGGCAATTTCAGATTTACTTTTTTCATAACTTAATTTATAAGGAAGTCAGTAACAGTTTCCACCTGAGTCTTGTATCTTCAGTCTGGTCTTAACAGTTTCTCAAAAATGGTGAAGTCATTTTGACAGGACAATTTAGCCAACATATCTAAGACACAGTTTGTCAAACTCCCATGAAGGTGATGACAGGGATGGAAGGGGGTGAGGCTGGCTGAGGGATGTGTTCTAGTCAGCTAGAATGAATATTTCCCCAAATGGCATCTAAAGAGGTGTGCTTTCATTGATATGCATATAAAAGAACAAATTGGTTAGTCTAAGTCTGTTATTCAGGTCGCCTTAGCTGACAAGATCAACACAAAATGTGGATTAGGCCAGTCACTTATGATTTACATTCTACATATAAACAGCAGGAAGGGGAGACTTTCTCTGAGGCTATTTACTATATTTTTGCACTACATTGTACAGAAACCTGCCACACTGGGTCAGAATGACCTAGGTGCCTGTTAGCTCGTTTCTCTTGTTTTTCTGTAGTGAAAAATTTTGTGACCTTGTTCCATTTTTTTTTTTTTTAATTTGAAATGCAGTCACCGAATCATTTCTCTATGTGTCCTCAGTAATGGATAGAAACGTTAAGCCTAAAGAAATCAGAGTGGGAAACAACAACAAAAAATGGTCAAAGATAAAAACACACAGCCACACAGCCCATGTATAGAGGGAAAATCATATTTGCTAATTCACATGAGAAAGAATAAATCTAACATCTAAACATCATAACAACTGAACCAGTCAAAAAGCTAACAAATCATTTCAACAAATAAAAATTGCTTCAAATATCTACACTGAATAAAAATGAATTATTACTAGAAAGACAGAGTATATTCTATTAATTATTTTTTTAAAATAGCAGATATTACCTAAGATGTAGTGCTGTGAGCACCACATTGGATTTTTGGTTTGAGTTTAATCTGGTACAACTTTACAGAAATGATAATATATGGAGGACTTCACAACACTGATTCAGCTTCTGTATCAGAATCATGTACTCATTTAATTAATTTGGCATTTAGTACATATTCATTATCAAACCCTAGAGAGGGAAACCATTTGGTTTCCTCAAGTAAAGTGAATTAGTTTCTACCAATCAAGAATTATCCTGTATAACAGAGAAGCCAGAAATTACTTACAACCCTTATTCCTTCTATTTTTGCTCAGATCTAGGGAATAATGGAAATGAACAAAGTTTGATTACTAACAATTACATATTCAACATTATATAGGTGGCTATGTCTCATAAAGATAATGAAAACTCTAAAATTAAACTTAATATCAAAAGTCTGATAGAATTTCATTATATTTTCACTCAGTTTTAAGATAGTTTATCAAATATGCTATTAACTTTGAGGATTCAGACTCAAGCTTTTATTACTATTCCTCTCAATTATTGTACAACTAGAAGTTAATTTTAAAGTCGTGTACTACAGATGAATTAAAAAAATAAGAATTACTATTCACAAAAAACATATAAATACAATGTAAAAAACAGTAATAAGTACAATGCATATGCTAGCAAAAATAAACTAAACATAATGCTAAGATAGTACAGATTAAAGTAAGAAATACAGAATCTTATATTCATGACCTGAATTATCAATATTATTACTGGATGAATTTTTACGTAATTAAGAATGCTATTTAAAGTCCTTAATGTTTTCCTTATTCTCTCTAATTAATTAATCTACTTATTTATATATTTTACAGCCCAACTACAGTTTCCTCTCCTTCCCTTATTTCCTTCGCGTCCCTCCCTCCAACACTGTAGTCCTCCTTGGCTCTTCTTTCCTCACTCTCATGGAAAATAGGTTGAGATCCCTAACATCACAAATACAGTTCTTTTTATTTTTGTAGTTTCTAAGTTTGAATTAACATCTCTTCCCTCACATAACTTTACAAAAACTATCAAAAGTAATATACAATGGCTCTTAAGTGAAATCATGAGATCCAAACTTATAAAACTATTTTTAAAAATTGCAATCCTATTATAAATTGCCTACAAGTAGCATTTAAATAAATTTAGCTTCCCAGAAAAACTAGCTTTCAAAATTACAGTAAAGGATATATTGATAATCAATAAATGTTTTACTGATTTTTAAATTTTATTTATTTATTTTTTTGAGAGAGAATACTTCACTGTGTGCTGTGGCTAGCCTAGACTTCATTGTGTTGACTGGAATAGTCTCAAATTCAAGGCAGTCTCCCACTTCTGCCTCCCTAATGCTGGGATTACATGCATAAACCACCATTCATGGAATCTGAAATCTGATTTTTATGGAAGACATGCGCCTATAACAATTAAGGAACATTTCTTTTAATACAAAATAGCCTCAGTGCTTTTTTAAGGTGGATTACCCATTGTTTTCTAGCTCCTTCATTATTTTCCAAGATTTCTCCTCCTCTTTCTATTCTTTGCCCGTCAATCCCACCTCTCCTTTCTCAAGACTCACTCAGCATTGATCATTCAGTTCTTTGTTAGACCAATCAGGTTTTTTAGGCAGGCAAATTAATACAGCTTCAAAGAGTTAAACATATGCAACATAAAAGAATGCAACATATCTTTACATTATTAAACAAAGGTTCCACAGTATAAATAAATATAGCTTTAGCAATTATTCTATAATACACATAAACATACACATATTGAAAGAAGAAAAAACTAAACTCTTTTAGCAAAGTCATTATGCTATTTTGAATTTTTATTAAGCACTTCCTATGTCAATTACAATTGCTCTAAATCTTGATGTTCATGTTTATTGCTTCCACTTGTTTTAACCTCTGTGATCTCCTTTCAAATTATAATTAGTAAGTTTCAGTTATGTGGATCTATTTTATGACATGTGTTAATAATATTAAGTAACATGGTTCTAGGATAAAATGCTATGCATTTTTGTAATCCCAAGAGAAAGTCATTGACATGATTTGCCTACTGCTTTAACTAGGGTTTATATTGCTGTAGTTAACACCCTGACTTAAGGAGGAAAGGATTTATTAGCTAACATATCCTTGGTCATCGTCTATTGACGGATGTCAAGGCAGGAATCCAAATAGGAACCTGGAGGCAGTGAATGAAGCAACAGAGGTCAGTGAAGAATGAGGCTATCTATGGCTTGCTCATCCTGTTTTCTTATGCACTCCATATCATCATGCCAGGGGGTAGCGCCACCCAATAGGGGCTGGCTGTACACAATCACTAATTAGGAAAATACCCCATAGGCTTACCTACAGGTTCATCTTTTTGGTTGTTGTTGTTGAACAAATGAATCTTATTGGGATTACTTACAGAAATATGAGTGAGGGATTACTTACAGGAGCAGAAATGACTCAAAGATAGCTGCTTCACCAAAGCCCACCCCAGCAGTGGTAATAGCTTTCAAAGCTGGGAACCCAGAGCACACTGCACACAGCCTGCAAGCACCTCAGCAAGGTGGAAAGTGTCCTTTCAAGGTGTTCCAACTAGCCCAAATCTCTTCCAGACAGCTTGCTGGTCTCAGAGACTTTTTTTGCTGCTTATTTAACTCTAGCAGGAACGGGGCTAAAGAATCTGGTCGGTTTCAGGGACTTCTCTAAACTATTTTGAGCTAAACAGCTTACTGTTACTGCTTAGAATTTCAGTTTCAATATCAAAGGAAAATGTTACATAGTCCCTGTTCAAATACTATTGATGAAGACAATTTTTATCAACCCGTGGAAGAAATCTCTTTTGTTCTCAGCTCCCAAAAATACTTAAGCCTCCCTTGACTGCATACTACTTACCACTTTATCTCATGAACAACCTGAATCACACAATTTTCCATAAATCCTTTTTGGATAGGACATTGGAATTTTTATAATTTTTTTCAATTGCTATGAAAGAATTTTGATGTGGGGATACTAATTTTAATCCACTTTAATTCAACTTTCCCATCTCTTAATTATATTCTTCGTTAATATCCTTGGTAGCTCTTTAAGTAAGGAATGTAAAGCTTGCCTCTATATGTATATACATTTTCATATTATTCCATTTTTGATGCCTATTGGGATGACTCCAACGGTATTTACCAAAATGCTAACTATATGCCATGATCTGTTGATTTTTTTTTTAAGGGTGGAAATGCAAATAAGATTACTACACATATATTTTCTTTGTGTTCAGCTTTCCCTCTGAATTTTTTTTCCCATTCCTGTATATCCTTATTGAAGGTCTCTTCCCCCTCCCACCACATCTGGTCATTTTTCTTCTCTGAAACTCCCCATCCCCTCCCTGGGCAGGGAGCAGACAGTCCTTTGGTCACACTGGCCCAATAATGCTTGGATCAGTCTTCACTCCCGGCCAAATCCAGTTCTTTCCCCCCTCCCTCAAGAGTGAGTCAGGTGTTCCTATAGATGGACTGGGGTTTGAAGGGTCAGTCCAGGGTGTTTCTGATCCCAAGCTGTTCCGTGGTTGTGGTTTGCCGCTTGGGCATGTTTGGCTTTTTTTTTTCTTGTTTGTTTGTTTAGAGACCACTAGTGAGTGAGTACATCCCCTGCTTATCTCTCTGAGTCTGTGATACTTCGCTCAGGAGGATATTCTCCAAATCCATCCATTGCCTGTGAATTTTAGGATATCATTTTTTCTTACTGCTGAGTAGTTATATCAAGCCCATTTTCCCTTCTATCATTCTGTTGCATCCTCTTCCCCTGTTGGGCTCATCTTCTGCAGACATTTTCTCCTCTCAGCTAACTCTACCTTTTGTCAAGTTGATAAGCTAGCCAGCACAGCTGCCAAGGTTCAAGCAGAGACATATCACTTCCCTATACCAAACTTAAAATATATTACAACATATAAGCAGTCAAAATATTATAGTTATGTATATGGAGCTTCAGTTAAGAAATCAGGAGCCTATCCTGAATGGTCTTTTTAGAGTGCCTCCTTTTAGCATGTTGAAACCTAGTTCAGTGACTGAGTTGTTTTCTGTTCTATTCTTTTCCTATTTCTTACCCTTAGGCTGCTAGGACAGCCATCTCCACCTGAGCTGTATGTCTTTTGAACTTTGCCTGGTACCATTCTGGGCAGAGTTTGAGGAAGTAAATCTGATCCTTTCCTTTACCCTGTATTTTCCCCATGACAGAAAAAAAAATGATTGATAATTACTTTCAGCTTGACTTTCTGTCTTGATTTATAGCTCAATACATATATTTTAAGGTATCTTTTTTATGTTTTTGAGATTACCTGTCATTTAATAATCTATTGTGTGTATATGATATGTACTTGTTGTGGGTGTGTGCACATAGGATTGTGTGAATGTAGAGGACAGAAATTGACATCTGCATCAGTTTTTTTGTGATTTTTTTTTTTTTTTTTATTCAGTAACTTTTCTTGGGACAGGATGTCTCACTGAACCTGTAGCTCATAGATCTGGCTACAAGCCAATGAGATTCAGAGATCTGCCTGTCTTGACTTTCCCAGCCTTGGGTAAACAGACAGATAACACTGTAGTCTTATGTAGGTTCTGGGAAGTCAAACTCAGGGCTTTATGCTTGTGCAGAAGATATTTTATGGATAAAATTGTCTTGCTAGCCCCAAATTTAGTAACTTTAAGTTAACAGTTTACTCAATGTGTAACTCAATAGTGCCATTTTTATTTTATTATTTAAATTAATGAATGTGTGTTTTTATAAAATATTTTTTATGTAAATAATAACAGCACTTGTAAATGTAATAGAGTAAAATCGAACACGACACTAACGTGAAGACATCATTGTGTGAATTCAGGACAAGTGGTGGCTATGTGAACATTCCATTACAGAAAAGTTCTGACATCTAGAGCAATGATTTAGCCAGGATAATTCTGTCTACTCTATTGCTAAGGTTGGCTGAGTATGAGACCTATGGAGACACACAGACCTCACTATCAGAACTCCTCAAACTTAATCTGATGTTCTGCAGTCATTACCTTTTAAGTTCTTAAATGACATTATTGTTGAGTGTGCTTTGTATATAAATCATAAAACTTTAAACATGATATATATACATATATATATATATATAAACAGCAAAATCACTCAGTAAGCTGTCTACCATTAAGAAAAGTGAAAAGCTGTGTGATTAGTTAGGTGCACACAGGAAGCACAATGAAAAAAAATGATAGCTAAAATTAGCTTACCTTAGCTGTTTTACCCCTTTCCTTCTTGCAGTTCTATGAATGTTAAAGAACTAGAAATTCTTACTCTGCTATCTTCAGTAGACCAGAATCACTTGGATTTTGTTTCATTTGTCCTTTAGATTGGAGACTAATTTTTTCTCTTTAAATTTCAGTTTTATTAATAAACACTATACATCAGAAGGCTCCAGTCTGTTGGAGCTGCCTATTGGAAGAGCCCAGCCTAACACAATGGCCTCTCACAATTTTTGATTACTAACTTATAAAGGCATTCAAAAATATATTGAATAGTGTCAGTGATTTTTATTTATCCTAACTAGGTATTAATATTTTCATTTTAAATGATCATTTTGAAAACAAAAGAGAAATGTCAATATGCATCTTAAGTTTTTATGTTTATTTATTTATTTATTTATTTTACTTAGAATGACAGGAAAAAATGCATGGACAGTCAACAGAGAACACCAAAGAATAGAAAAATTATTTTATATATTTGATGGTAATTTTTTTTTTTTTTTTTTTTTTTTTATTTTTTTTTTTTTTTTTTTTTTTTTTTTTTTTTTTTTTTTTTTTTTTAAAAAAAAAAAAAACAGTAAAAAGAATTTAAAATGCAGAAGAGTTAACAATAACTATACAGAGGATAAGAATCATAAGCATGGCTTATCAAGGGTAGAAACACAAATAAGATTGCTACACATATATTTTCTTTGTGTTCAGCTTTCCCTATATATCCTTATTCAAGGTCTCTTCCCCCTCCCAACACATCTGGTCATT